>UELV01139511.1:0-15230 GCA_900490015.1 Megastigmus stigmatizans
ATATATATATATATATTCCCCCTCCCTCCTTTTCAGCAATTAGATGAAATTAATATTCTAGGGTCGTTTTGCAAGAAAAATAGAGTCACCCCCTCGCGACGAGAAATAATACGTAAAGTAGAAAAAGAGGATCCGCTATAAAAAAAAATAGTAAGACATATTAATAATAAAAACTAAATAATAAAGAAAAAACCAACTGTGACCGGGTCGTCACAATTTTCAAAAGCTATCGGAAATGTTTATCAAATTATTTCACGAAAGATTTTAAAAATATTTCTGAAATATTTCCTTACAAGGTTTAACTGACACGTTTAAGCAATATATCTAAAATATTTCGGTAATTTTTCACGAAATCTTTCTTGAAAGATTTCACAAAGCTTTCGGAAAGAATTCTCAAAATATTTTACGGAATAATAATAAATATATAATAAATAATAAATAATCTCTTTTTCGCGCTGAACTCGAATAGATTCCGCGTAAGGTTGTGCCGCGTCCATGTGATTCCAGAATTATATTTGTCTTTAGGAGCAAAATCAAAATTTTGGGTTGTTAGCGTTCTGTAGCGTAGTGGTTAAGGTTTATGCATCGCATCCTAAAAATCGCCGGTTCAAATCCCAGTGTAAGAAAAGGTTGTTTTAAATGTTTAATTTAATTGCGAAAAATTGTGAAGCGTGCGAACATTAATATAAAAACGACTCTATATTATTATATATAGTATAATATTTAGTGTCTGTAAAATAAATAATCTGGACATGAAATGTTTCTGAAATATTTCAGAAAACTTTTATATATAATATAATAATATATTAAAAAAGATTTACAAATTATTTTACTATTATTTTACTAATATTTCAATGAATGATTTCTCGATCATTTCAAATCTTAACATGAAATTTTTCTGAAATATGACTGAAATTTTTCATGAAATATTTTTAAGAACATATAAATATTTCTCAAATATTTCAATGAAAGATTTCTGGAAGATTTCAAATCTTAACATGAAATAATTCGGAAATATTTCAGAAATATTTCATGCTGTGTGCGATAAACAAACTTAAAATTATAAAAACGATAATCTACTTGGACAACAAAGATAAATTAACTATTTCAGCAATATATAGATCACATGACTTGCAAAAGAATGAATTTATAATCAATGTTAGAGAAATAAAAAAACAACAAATTAATTATAAAAAATTATGTAATGTTGCAAGATCAGTAAATTGGTCTGAAATTAACAAAATAAGCCCAAACACTTGAATAAATACGCTAATTGAAAAGATACAATTTTGCATAAAAAAAGCTGAAGAAATAAATAAAAAAGATAAACACAACAGAAATAAGCCAAGGTGTAATTGGATAACCAAAGGAATTATAATATCATGTCAAACCAAAGAAAAATTATATCAGATTAGGAAAAGCGATCATAACAATAACATAAAAAAGGTCAGATATAAAAATTATGTTAAAAATCTATAAAAAAGCATAAATATAGCGAAAGAATTTTATGATAAAAAAATTATCGAACACAACTGAAATAACCAAAGGAATCTTTGGAAATTAATAAAAAGCAAAATAGGAAATAATGAAAAAAATGCCAGGAATATTAACTACTTAAAAGTGAACAATAAAAAAATTAATGACCCCACGGAAATCGCCGAAAATTTAAACAACAATTTTTGTACTGTAGGGAAAAAATTAAAGGAACAAATAAAAATAAAATAAAAACAGCACATAATAAAAAAATAAAATTACCAATTATGAACTACAACAGTATTTTCTTAAAGCAAATGAGACAACACGAAACGAAAGAGACCATTCTCAATATGAAAAAGAAAAAAGGTGGGATAGCTGGAATTAATACGCAAGTACTAAAAGCAATTGTTGAAAAAATATACGACCCCTTAATATACATCTACAATTTGTGCATAGACAAGGAAATATGACCCGATGCTCTAAAAGCTACAGAAATCATACCAATACACAAGACGAAAGAAAAATATTTAAAATATAACTACAGGCCGATTTCTCTGATTTCAACTTGGCAAAAATTTTCGAAAAACTGCTACATATCAGACTATTGAAGTTCCTCAACAAAAATAAACTACTTTCAAAAAAGTAATATAGATTTAGAAAAAAATTAAGTTCAAAGATGCAGTTAGTCATATATTTAAATTGATCTATAATAAGCTTGATAAAAGTGAACCGATAGTAATTACTTTTCTAGATCTAGCAAAGGTTAGATACTGTTGACCATAAGATATTGGTAGATAACCTGTATAATATCGGTGTTAGAGGTAGAGCCTACAATCTCATAAAAAGTTATCTGAGTAATAGAAAGCAAAGAATTAAAACTAATGGTAACACAAGTCAATTTAATACAGATAACATAGGTGAACCACAAGGTACAATACTAGGCCCGCTATTCTTCATTATCTACATAAATGACATGTTAAATGAAATATCTGATGACGAAATTATATCCGAAGACGAAATTATCTCATATGCTGATGATACGGACTGAAATGAACTACTTACTACTAGTTATTTCAACTTGGTTAGCATTCAATAAACTATCACTAAATGTAAATCACAGGTCGGGATTAGGCAGGTCAGAAATTTATGAGCGACCGAACACTTTTAAATATTGTTTTATATTGTAACTTTAAATTACAAAGCTAGAGTCGGACGAGCCCGAGGACGATTCCGATGACGTAGTTCGCGAGGCACCGCCGAGGAATAATAAAAATCGCTCGCGCCGCGTTGCGTCCCCTTTTATAGCCAGGGCGAGCCGAGTGCCGTGAAAAGGCACGAGCGGCGCCGCGACCAATCCGAGCGCTGTCGAGGGAGCGCGCGCTTCCGACCTGCGCGCGCACTTGCCGAGCGGGAAGCACGGCCCTTTGCGACAGCGAGGCGCCTCCCACCCTTGTAAAATCGTCGCGGGACCTGCTCTGCCAGCTCACCGGTAGCCAACGGTCCCGGGTCGATTTATCTCCCCGTGCACGTGTTGACCCTCATCACCATCGGGAGCATCTCCCGCCAGGGTCCTACGGCCTCGGATCGGCGCGAACGCCGATACTGAGCACGCGGTGGGCTTAACGGCTACAGAGAACCCCAGGCCCTCCGTGCACGCTTGGCTTGCTGTTGAGAGCCGGTCCAACCTCCCACGAATCGAATGCGCGGTTCCCGAAGTGTTTTCGAAATCCCGGAATTGTCCTCAGGCCGCTCGTTACAAAGTTCGAACAAATAAAAAATATAATTATCGCGCGCTTACGCTTAGAGCTACACAAATGACAACAACGCACATTTCGCTACATTGATAAAACAAGGCTCGCAGTTTTGAACGCAACACAAACAACTCGAATCTCGCACGGCAATAATCAAAACTAAACATAATAAACGGGAAACGCAGAAACTTGTAAATAATACAGAATTATATAAATAAGATAAATAAACATAAGGTAAAGTAACAACATAATGGGCGTATAAATACGTATTCGCTACACTAAACATTGAACAAACAATATACATGGAATTTGGTAACTACTGTGATAGCACGCCCAAAAATATGAACATTAACATACCAGGTAAACAAATAAAAAGAGTATATGATACTAAATACCTAGGAGTAGTTTTTGACAGCAACATGAAGTGGGATATACATACAAACAATATATACAGTAAGAAAAAATACTTAATTTTTGTCTTTTATAAACTAGCCAAAATTATGCTTATGCAGACTCTATACATGTTGTACTATGCTTTTTTCGCACACGCACACGCGACCAACATCTCTTCACTCGTTCTTTCTTCCACCACTGCACGCGTTTGTTGACGGTATGCACGGCACTAAAACACACGTTATCAACATCACTACTCACGGCATCTTGCGAGTGCGAAACCTCATCTATCCGTATGAAATCACTCTCGATCCTTTGAATGACGTTCAAGTCGCTCTCGTCGAAAATCAATGACATTTCACTGCGCGGTGCAGTATCGAATTCGGCTATTAAATTAGCTACACTTTCCTCGACGTCACTGTGCACTGCATTGGACCCGTTATCCCACTGGGCGTCTGTCTGTATGAATTCGCTCGCGATCCTTTGAATGACATTCAAGTCGCTCTCGTCGAAAACCAACGACATTTCACTCGTTGAGAAATCCGCGTCACTGTTGCTCTGCACTATACCATTTTCCCTGGCAAACATTCTGCGCTAGGTAAGGAAACACTTTGAAAAATCGACTGTGCAAAGTAAGGAAATACTTGGAAAAAATCGACTGCAGTACTGTTTCAACGAGTTAAGAATGAAGCATCCTGGAAGAAGAGGTAACGAAGAAACCTCGGATACCTAGTTTTAAACACCGTGAGTAGTGGGGTAGTTTCGGACTTTCCGAGGAACTTGCTGTAAAAATCTGCAGCTAACTAAGATCGTTAAGATTTTGCCGATTGTTTATATGGGCATTCGAAAAAACCATATTGCACCTCGATTCGAAAAAATGTATACCCGAGCTAAATGCTCTCTGGAATCAACGTCTAGACCCATTGTATCATATGGCTCTGACTAATGAGCTTTAGTTGTAAAAAAATGTTTAGGTATAGACGCCTCCGCGGTTTTTGAAGTACGAAGAAGATTGTTGTCATATGATTTTCGCTTTACCATGTACAATTAGTCTGGAGCGGTGTCGCATATGGTCTTACACGTTAAAAACAAGGAGACACAGATACCTAGACGTCTGGGCTGACAGCTATAATGTAACGTATCATTTCGTCGATTCGAGAAAAACGTACGCTTTACAGTACTAATGAATGTGCTTTTGGTGGATTCCAGTATCGGGGGGCTCTTGTATTCGGTACACCCCTCCACCATGGATAGTATATATACCCTACGCTGCAAAGCGATTTCCACTCAGTCCGTATAATTGCTAGATTTGTGTAACTTATAGGAATCACAGTTTTCGCCATGAAGAGCATAGTCGGAAATCAATTTGCAAAAATCATTTTACGTATAGTGCAGATTTTGATGTATAACAGTGTCAATAGCGATATGCTGCGCAGGTGTGATTTTCAGTGGCGCAGAATAGTGCGTAATATGGAGTATGTTCTATTGAAAAGGGAGTTAAGATTCATATTCTCGTGCTGCACGTACCATGAAATGGTTAGATTGCATCGAACGCTTTTACAAAACAAGTTAATATTTGCCAGCAACATGCAGCACCTACCTGTATTAAGAAATTTGGTTTGCGAGTACGAGGAGAATAATAGTAAGTTTTATCAGTCAAATACTTAATTATTTTTAACTTTAATTTTAAATTTGCTTTTTCTTGACCGATTTTTTTCATTTAAAAAAAAATTCATTAAAATTAATATTTCTTTTACAACTAATTAATAACTTAATAACAAGGCAGCACGCGCCATGTTAATTATTTTTTTATATATTTTTTAAACTTAATATTTTTTCCACAGCTCTCGGAAGTCTGTTAAACGATCTTGAAAGTGATTCCGATGATACGATCTTCGACCCGGCTGAAAATCAGGGTTATTATACCTACGAATATTTGGCAGACGCTACTGGATATAACTTCAGTACTGTTGCGGGGGAAGAAGAGGTTCCCGACGCGGAGCAGTATCACAATGAGGAACCCTACGCCGCAAATAGTGGTTATTACGTCGAAAAAAACCAGCCTGAAACACTACCTGCACCACCACCACCACCAGCAGCACCAGCAGTTGTGGTGTACGGATTTATCGACAACCACCAGCAGCAGCAGCACCACCACCAGCAGCAGCAGGAGCAGTATCACCAGAAGGCAAGTCAGCAGGCGGTCGCGGATAGCGATTCGGATGAAAGCATATTCATGCTTTTCTCCGACGACAGCGACGTCAATGAAGACCGCATGATCGGTCATGGAAGCGCGGTTGGTCGGGTTGGCCGAACGTTATTACGGGATTATCGAGAGTCGATGCGCGCAGTTTTTGAAGCGTTCGAAGTGCGGGATCCTGCTCCAAAGTCATCATCGGAGTCCACGGCTACTGGAGAAGGAAGCGGCTCTCAGACGCGTGGGGATGTTCTTCGGGAGATTTATAATCGCTCACTTACACCGAGCGATCGCGAAAATCACCGCATAGTGGACCAGACTCGGAAGACATATCATCGGTTTGACGAGCGGAGTATCTACGACCGGAGTGTGAATGAACATAAGTAAATAAAAAAATACTTAAAATAATATATTAAATTAAAAAAATAGTAATTTTATTTGTTTCTTTTTTAACGTTATCAGGCGCGAGGAAAATGGGGTAGACTCGATAGCGAATTTAAATTCGGAGACGTTGCAAGTTTAAGCGGAGAGTATTAGGAACGTACAGCGGGCCCAAGAGCTACGCTGGTTCCACAATTTAGCCGAAGATAGCGAATCGGCGTTATATACAGAGCCCGACATCCTCAATTTGTTAGACAGAGCTCACGAGAGCTTTAAGGGACCAGCGGAAATTTAATTTAATTTAACGAACAAAAGTGTTTTAATGTCGTGCGTCAATTTAAACGTGTTCTTTCATTATTTGTATTACATTTGAAACGATCATTCTTAGCAATAAATAATAGACTGTAATTTTATGAATGTTTGTAATCATATTAGCCTCTATCCTTCTTTTCTCTTCAAAAATAGACACGTTAACCACGGGTCTATTGTCATCATCGCCAGCATCATCAGAGAGGAATTTTCTTTCTCATCCGACAATTATGACGGGAACAATGAAGGGGACACCGATGGTGAGTCTGTAAACAGGCATGAAATGAGCTTTACCATCAATGCCGAAACCCAAGATCGCCCAAGCGTTGTGCAGGTAGGCAGTGGTGGTGGCGGCGGCGGCGGCGGCGGCGTCGGTAATAATATCAGTGACGAGACTGTGAATAATTTTATGGTTCGACCGCCCGGCGACCGCTTTATTATTTTAAGTGAACGTGAACATTATGTTCAGAGGTTCTGTATAAATGCGCGTCGTTTAGCTTTGTGTATATTGCAACCAGCACCCCGGTCGTTTAATCCAGTTTTATGGTTGGAGTTGGCCATACGTGACATTCACGGATTTTTAATTTCGTTAGGGTCGTCTAATGCGTTTATAGGTGTTTCGGTAAATAGCGCAAATTTTGCTTACGGGCCAGCGGGGTTGTCCTTAAGACCAATTGGGAATTTTTTATACGCCGATTTATGGGGGTTAATAAACAATTTGACACAGAGTAACGAGCAATTCACGACCGACGACTCTTTTATTTTAGAGTCAACATGCGTTTATGTTCCGGTTGGAAGTGGAAATAGGGGAAAAATATTAGATGTGAATAGCTTAGAGCAAAAATCGGTAGTTAACATAAGATGTTCGGATAATCTATGTTTACCGCGTGCACTCGTCGTAGGCGAGACTTATATTTATTTAAATAATAACGATAACATCGAGACTAAAAATCTTCGGAATACAATTCATAACTGTAGGCGCAGCTTACAAAAACAGCGCGCGTTAGATTTAATAAGCGCAGCTCGTGTAAATATACCTGTAAACGGATGCGGGTTAAATGAAATTAACCAATTTCAACAATTTTATCGTAATTTAGGCATATGTATAGTAGTATTCGACAAAACCACCTTTGGAAGCGGCGAACCTCCATTTTTCGATGGACGCGCATAACCGAACGCTGTACCGTTTCTAGGTGTACTAAATATTTTGTATGATTCCGTTGAATGTCATTACGATACATTGCTGAATTTGTCGGGGGCAGCGAAAACAAAGTTTTTTTGTTTATACTGTAACAAACCGTATTTTTACATTGACCATCGTGCGTGTCGTACCGTGTGTGCAAAGTATTTTATGACACCAGCTTGTGAAAGTGAAAATACCGAGACGATAGAATATCGCGATTGTTTCAGAAGTTTTATCGGTAAAATTTGTTTTGCAAACCACAAAAGTATTAAAATTTCCAAAAGAAAAAAAAGATGAATTTGCAAACTTATAAGAATGTGTCGAAACTGCCAGAAACGCGTTCATATTGATAGAGGAAAGCATGTATGCGGGCCTCACTATTGCAAAATGTATCGCGGACAACATTCTGTAAATGCATTTTGTTATATGAGCCCGTTAAATGACGATCACGTGACCAAGAAGGAGACAAAATTAAAAAAAAAAAAAATCTGTATGTTTTTTATGACTTGGAAACAAGACAATATGAAAAGTACAAGAATAGTCCTACTACGTGGTTACATGTTCCGAATTTGTTCCGAATATATCTTTCGCAATAACCCCGTGAAAGAACTTGTAAATTTGTATGTGCGCGAAAAATCAATTTTCGACCAAATCATATGTGTCGCGCACAATGCCGGAGGGTTCGATGGTCAATTTATATTGATAAAATTAGTAGAGTCTCGTAAACAGTGATCGCAACGTGATTTTATTATCACTCGGGCGCACTAAATTTATCGATAGTTTAAACTATTTCCATGTGAAGTTGAGTGGATTACCAAGAACATTCGATTTGCCCCCGAGCGTCAAAAAAGGCTATTTGCCGCATCTATTCAATACGGTAGAAAATGAGAATTATGTTAGTCCTTTGCCTGAACCGTGATACTATGCGCCCGATAGCATGTCACCCGAGAAAAGAAAGTACTTTTTCATTTGGTACAACGGCGACAAGAGTGAGGGTGGCTACGTTTTTGATTTAAAAACCGAAATTGTAGAGTACTGTCGAATATCCGTTTAGTAGCGCAATTACTATAGCAAGCGCGTGCTCTATACACGCCGGTAGATCGTGCGAGTTTAGGCTACCTGAAGGTTTTTTAGTAGACGAATTTTCACAACCGATCCTCACTGCATCGCAGGTGGAGAAAGGGATCGTATTCGAATATGAGGGTTGTTATACACACGGTTGTCCCAAATGTTTCGACAAAAACCGCGACAAACGTCTATCTTATGAGCGAACTTTCGACGAAGTTTACGAGAATACACTCGCGAAATTACGCATACATTCGATACATATGGGAGTGCAAGTACGACAGTGCAAAGCGTAATAATCCCGAGATTGCGCGGTACGTGCGCGATCATCCGTTGATGAGTAAAATAACGCTGAACCCGCGGGACGCGTTCTTTCGTGGCCGGACTGAGAATATCGTTCCGTATTATAAAGTTCGCGATAATAAGCAGATTAAGTACTCGGGCATATGCTCTTTGTATCCTTCCATTTGCAAGCGTGGTGTATATCCTGTAGGACATCCCGTTATTTATGTGGGCGATAAGTGTAGGCGGCTTACAGGTGGCGATAATGATAATTTAGCGCGCGTCGAGGGTCTCGTGAAATGTAAAGTTTTACCTCCTCGAAATTTGTATTTACCTCTGTTACCGGTAAAAATGCACGGACGCCTTCTTTTTGATCTTTGTCGCACCTATTGCCAAGAAATGCGCGAAACCGATTGTAATCATGACAATATTACGGTCGCGAGTTTACCGATACATGGGTGGTCAATGAATTACGCAAAGCTATAGAGCTCGGTTATAGAATAACGGAGACATATGTTATTTGGCAGTATAAAACGACGCAGTTTGATGGTAATAACAGTGGTTTTGCGGAATATATAAACACTTTTTTTAAAATAAAGCAAGAAGCGAGTGGCTGGCCTAATTCGTATGTGGACGAAGCATCGAAAGATCGGTATTTACACGAGTATCAACGAGACGAGGGTATCTCGCTGGAACGTGAAAAAATCGAGAAAAACGCCGGATTGCGAGGAGTAGCTAAACTTTGCTTAAATTCATTTTGGGACAAGTTTAGAAAGCGTAGTAATTTAAAGCAAACAGAAATTGTAAAATCTCGCGAAGATCTTTTAAAACTTTTACTTTGTCCTGACAAAGAGATCATCGGTATTGTACCAGTAAAAGACGATATATTGTATGTTAATTGGCAATTCCGCAAGGAGGCTGTAGTATCAGCCTCGAATACCAACGTTGTTATAGCTGCGTATACGACCGCTCAAGCTAGACTAGAGTTGTATAAATACATGGAAAATCTCGGAGATCGGATTTTGTACTGCGACACCGACTCCGTCATATTTGTGAAGAAAAGACATAATGATCCTACCGAATACGAGCCACCTATGGGCAATCTTTTAGGAGAAATGACCGATGAACTAAGTTGTTACGAGCCTGGTAGTTTTATATGTACGATGATATGCGCGGCACCAAAGTTTTACGCTTTTCGCGCATCACACCTAGTGGTGAAAGTATAGATTGCTGTAAAGTAAAAGGTGTTACGTTGAGTTTTAAAAACTCGCTAAAAATAAATTTCGATAGCATCAAAATGCTCGTAGAAGATGCTTTTGAAAAAAGAAATGATGAGGAAAATTGTAAAATTAAATTAAATTTTAATTCTGTACGGCGCACAGCTACACGTGAAATTGTAACTCGCGAAGAATTTAAAACTTGTTGCGTTGTATTAAAGAAGAGACGATACATCTCGCAAAATTTCTCTCTACCGTTTGGTTATACAAAAAATACTTGTAATATGTAAGTGTAAATAAAACACATACTTAAAAATTACACCATTTTTTCCTTTTTTTCCTTTTTTCCCCCTTATTTGCAGCTCTGGTAATCATCGCGGTGGCTTATCTGTGACGCGCGCGTGCACACGCTTTAACCAGCTGATTTGCGCGTGTGCCGACGGGAAAATCAGTTTATTACCGCGGTGGCTAGGCTTATTCGCGCCCGGTACGCGCTTATTCAGCTGATTTGCACGTGGACCGCGGCAATAAAACATCTGCACCGCTAGCCGCTCGCGCGCCACACACGCGAATCAGCTGAACTGCGTGTGCGCGGACCGCGCCGCCCGCAGTTTTGTAATATAAAATATCGGTGATACGATGTTGGACCATCAGTTTCGATAATGGATACGCGATGGAAGCATCCTTGTACGTGTTGCGTATGTGGATCTACGGGATGCGGTAAAACAGTATTCGTCAAGAGATTTCTCACCCATCTTTCTCAACTGTGCGGCGTGCATGTTGATCGAATACTATTTTATTACGCCGAGTGGCAAGAGACGTATCGTATTGAGCTCGCGAAAATTGCTGGTCGACTAGAATTCCGCGAGGGTCTCCCGCAATCGAGTGACTACTCGAACGACAGCGGAAGAAAAAACTTCTTATAATTGACCATGTCATGAGTGAATCGTCGTCGAGCGATGTGATTCTCGATCTATTTACCAAGATTAGTCATCATAAAAATATAAGTGTCGTGTTTATTACGCAAAATATATTTTACAATGGGAAATCGCAGCGCGATATTGGTCTAAATACAAAGTACATGGTGTTATTTAAGAACCCGCGCGATCGCGCTCAAATACAACATCTCGCTCGACAAGTCTATCCTGAGGATCCCAGATTTCTACAAGAGGCGTATCTCGATTCCACTAGAAATCCACCCTCTTATCTGTTTCTAGATCTTTCGCAGAGTACACTCGACGAATTTCGGATACGCAGTTGTATACTTCTGGATAATCCCTCGCGCTACGTCTACGTTCCAAAGTATACTCGATAAGACGGTATTTAAAGACACGATAAATTGTCGAAACGTCAGTTGAACACGAACAATGCCGGCGAAAACATCAAAGCCTGCTAGACGCATCAATCCGATACCTGGTAAAGATTCTACAAGGAAAAACGCGATACTCTTACTAGCGCTCACTCACGGTGGAACTGAATAACGCAAAGCTCTATTTAGAGCGATCGACAAACATACAGTAAAGTGTATATGCGAGTGCGCTTTAAATATTTTGCACGGAAACATCGAACTCAAAGATTCGGACAAAAAACATTTAGGAAGACATAGACACGTATTGCGTAAATTAGCTTGAAAATCAAACTGCAGCGGTGCAGTCGGATTTTGGAGAAGTAGAAAACGCATTTTATTGCAAAACGGCGGCGGCTTTTTACCGCTTTTACAGGCACCATTTATAGGCTCGCTTATTTCGCGATTAATTGGTAACAAGACGGCTGGTGCAGAGTAACAATCAGATATGGAACGCGCTCGAAAAATGATCATCGTACCCGAGGAAACACTCAATAGGATTCAAACCGCGGGGGGACCTGCAGCGAGTGAACATTCGATACAGACATCTGGCAATAATTTGTTGAGATTGGATGAAGAGATGTACGAGAAAAAAACAAAAACGAGCGTGAAAAATGTCTAAATTATTTACAAGTTTTGCGTAGATATTTGTTATTTAAAGAAAACGAACGCAACAACGAACGAGACGCGAGTTGGATGAGATTGACGTAACATTATCACCAGTCATGGACGAGGATATTTTGGACAGCCTGCCCAAAACTTATGCTCTAAAAGCTATACTTTTACTACTACATTAGAAAACAGTAGCGCCCGAGAGATTAAAGCGGGACAACGCTAGAATGATCTCGATAGACGGTCGAAAGATCGAACGGTCAAATATCATTGAATTGGTCAATGATGCTGTAAAAAAGAAAAACGACGACAATGATGAGGCACCCGTAGGGCGAGTAGAATTTGCGAAATTCATCAAAACATCGGCTACACCTAATATTTTGATTGGTAATGCCAATGTTTCGAAGATTGCACAAATACTGACAAATCCCTTAAATACAGCTAAACGACGCTTAAAGAACGCAGAGTTATATGGAGAGCCGGTCGTGGCTAGTTTACCAAAGATAACGCGGAGCTCTACAGCAGCGCCGGCGGCGGCGGGTGTAGCGTCGAGGTGGTTTCGAATGAAAGTCTAATTTAATGTTAAGACATTATGAGTTACGACAAACAATATTACGATCTCTCGCACGAAACCGGGTACGTGGGTGCACGAAATCTCATACGTGTGAATAAAAATGGTAAAATGTTGTCTGGAGCGGAAGAGAAAAAAAGGATTTACGAGTGGCTCGGTAGCCAAGATGCTTACACGCTTCATAGACCTGTACAGCCAAAATTTCAAAGACTGCACTACAACGTGACAAACATTGACGACGTCTGGGAGTGCGATGTAATGCAACTGACGAGCATAAAATATTACAACGAGGGATGCTGCTACCTACTAGTCGTCGTGGATGTACTTAACTAATTTGCTTGGGTCGAACCGTTTCGGGTCAAGACCGCTCATAACGTAGCAGCGGCGTTCGAAAATGTTCTCAAGTAGTCGAATGGCCGGGTACCTGTACGGATTCAGCCTTTCTAGCTGTGCTAAAGAAGCACGATATTCGATTCCGAGTTGCGCGAAATCTAGACATCAAAGCCGCTGTAGTAGAAAGACTGAATAGAACGATACGCGAACGTATGTGGCGATATTTCACCCACATGAACACTAAACGTTACATCGACGTTGTTGGTAAAATTATACATGCCTATAATCACGCCTTTCACAGTGCTATTAGAATGAAACCTGTGGACATTAATCCATCCAATTCAATCACCGCGCGTGAGAATTTGCAAAATCGAGCTTTCTCGCAGCAGAATGGCAAAAAATGGCGCCTGTCCTAGATGCGACAAATAAATACAACAGACATTTGAGGTTGATTGTATAATCACTTTAAGTATGTAAGGAATCAACTAAGGGAAGCAGGAAATGTTACCGATCCATTAGTTGACATTCTAATGATTAGAATTATATAATCACTGCATCCGATGAAAGTGCATAAGTAACATATTAATACATTTTTTGCTATTATAATTGTGACATATGTTTATAATCAAAAGGTATTACCTAATAATATTAAAAATGTTTTTAGCTAAGTCTTATGAGTGTTTAACAAATTCAGACAACCGACAGCAGTATACAACTTCAGAAATAATCCGTATTTGGGATATCAGTTATCTTGAAAGAAGAAAAGTACTGTTAAAGAAAGTAAACAAAATTCTTTAAAAAGATATTTAATCAGCTTTACCTGCTTAAGTTATCCCTTGGACACAGTATTAGTATGGGTGTATATACTCATAAAAACTAATACTTTAACAAAATTCAGTAAAAATAATTTAATATAATTTTATTCTATTTCATGTCAGGTAGAATCTGATTTTATGAAATGTATCCAAGATTTGAATAAAAATGTATCAAATTACATATTGTATGGATCCCTATTTTATGATATTTGGCCAAGGGTTGCTGAAAAATAATTATTTATTGTAGACAATCTAAGATAAAAGAAGTCAAGAAATTTTATGCAGATCATAAAAACTTAATAGATGCAGGTATAAAAATTGATTATGCTATTAACATTATGTAAAAAGTTTTTTTTTCAATTCTTCTTTACTTAGATTTTATTGAACTCTTTTACTGTTTATATTATTTGTATAAATGAATTACAATTGAAAATGTAACTCGTAAATATTTATTAATCGAACCTAAAATAAATTTTTTACTTCCTATATACTTGGTAGTAGTCAAATCACACAAGACAAAAGGCGGAAAGACTATTGCAGTGTCCAAATCAACTACAGCAAATTCATTTATTTTACATGTAGAAGTAACTTATTACTTATTTAGATTTCATTTATATGTTGTGGAATCAGCGAATCTGGAGGTTAAAAAACAAGCTCACGAAGCGTGGTTAGAGGTATTAGATTATCATTACTTTCCGTATGTAATTGTCACTGGAAACAACAAATATCAGTTAGTAATACGTTGCATTGTGTTAAAATCAGAGAAATATATGTAGACAGATGTAATAAAAGCTCCAGAAGGATGCTTCAAATGTTTATTAGCTTTGAATGCGAGACCAGTTCTTTGTGATTACATTTGGTCATTGATTGCAAAATTAGTCATTTCCATTAGCGTTTCAGAAAACTATTCAGCAATCTCAAAAATGTGCACAGAATTACAAAAATTGTAGTTTTTTGCTGCAGTAAGCTTAGCGTATTAGTAATTAAGAGAGTATTAGTAATTAAGAGAGTATTAGTAATTTATTTGTAGTAGTTATTTTTTCATATTATGCGTTTTTTATTTTTTGTACAACGCTATTTGACCTATGTACCTTCGATAGTACTATTCTGTTCGTTTTAATACCCAAGCTTGTACAATCGTTATAGTGTATATGAGAGCGTCCACCAAAAACCAGCCACAGGGCGCGCGCGGCGCAATTTTCGCATAAAAAGCGCTCTGTTCAACTCGCTCACAATCGAACGGTAAGACTCTTAGAAAAAATCAAAAGACAGAGATCGATAGATTTTTTCTCGCTCTTTC
>UELV01139514.1:0-29495 GCA_900490015.1 Megastigmus stigmatizans
ATCTATTTCTTTTTCAATACTCGGTGACTTTGAATGATCATGTTCTTTTGCAACCTTCTCATCTACTGCAGAGTTGAGATCATCAGAAAGAAGACTTTTTTCAGGTGATGGTTCTTTCTTGCTTGTTTCTTTTTCAATACTAGGAGATTTTGATCGATCAGAGGATGGTTGTTTCTTTTCAGATTCCTTTTCAACACTGGGAGACTTTGATCTATCTTGTATGATATCTTTAGTCTCATGATCTTTTTCAGGTGACGATTCTTTTTTATCTATTTCTTTTTCAATGCTCGGTGACTTTGAATGATCATGTTCTTTTGCAACCTTCTCATCTACTGCAGAGTTGAGATCATCAGAAAGAAGACTTTTTTCAGGTGATGGTTCTTTCTTGCTTGTTTCTTTTTCAATACTAGGGGATTTTGATCGATCAGAAGATGGTTCTTTCTTTTCAGATTCCTTTTCAACACTGGGAGACTTTGATCTATCTTGTATGATATCTTTAGTCTCATGATCTTTTTCTGGTGACGATTCTTTTTTATCTGCATCTTGATCATGTTCTTTTGCAACCTTCTCATCTACTGCAGGGTTGAGAGCATCAGATAGGACACTTTTTTCAGGTGATGGTTCTTTCTTTCCCAATTCTTTTTCAACACTCGGAGACTTTGATTTATCGTGAGAATCCTTTGATGCCTTGTCTTCTGCTTTGTGTTTCATATCGCCCAAAGTGACAACTTTTTCAGGCGACGGTTCTTTTTTGTCCATTTCTTTTTCGACACTAGGGGATTTTGATCTGTCATGGAAAGCATCAACAGTCGTTGCGTGTACTGCTTGTATGACGTCCTCAGTCGCAAGAGCTTTTTCAGGGGACGGCTCTTTTTCGCTCACTTCTTTTTCCACACTGGGCGACTTCGATTTATGAACTAAAGAATCAACGTCCTTTTCATCGACTTTATGCTGTATATCCTCAGATAAAAGACTCTTTTCAGGTGAAGACTCCTTCTTTTCTGTTTCTTTTTCAACGCTGGGAGACTTGGATTTATCGTGCAATTTTTCTACGATCTGGTCGTCTTGTGTGTGCTTTATGTCTTCAGAAGCAACAATTCTTTCGGGCGATAGTTCTTTTTGGTCCGTATCTCTTTCGGCACTTGGAGATTTTGATCTACCATCGAGTTCATGCGTAATCTGGCTGGTTTCTTTTTCAACACTAGGAGATTTTGATGTATCACGCGATATAACTGTGATTTTTTCAGGTGACGACTCTTTTTTAGCTAATTCTCTTTCAACGCTGGGTGATTTAGACCGGTACTGCGGTGTTCCCGTAACCTTCTCATCAACCTCGTCTTTTAAATCTTCGTATAAAATTACTTTTTCTGGTGATGGTTCTTTTTTATCTGTCTCTTTTTCTACACTGGGTGATTTCGATTTATCATGTGTTTCATCGGCAACCGTCTCATCTAAAGCGTGTATGAGATCGTCAATCACATGAGCTTTTTCAGGTGATGGTTCTTTCTTGGCAGTTTCTTTCTCAACACTAGGAGATTTTGATCTAATATCTGATGCTCCTGTAACTTTTTCATCGACGTCGTGCTTGATATCCCCAACAATAAGACTCTTTTCAGGTGAAGGCTCTTTCTTTTCCATTTCTTTTTCAACACTGGGTGACTTCGATTTATCATGAGGCACCTGTGCAACCTTTTCCTCAAGTAACTGCTCGATGTCATTCGACGTAAATATCTTATCCGGTGATGGCTCTTTTTGACCTGTTTCTTTTTCAACAGATGGAGACTTTGATCTATCTTGTGATACACCAATAATTACGTCATCTACAGCGTGAATGAGATCTTCAATCACATGAGTTTTTTCAGGTGATGGTTCTTTCTTAGCCGATTCTTTTTCTACACTTGGAGATTTAGATCTGGCATCTAAGACGTCGATGACCTTTGTATCAATAGTATGTTCGATATCCTTAGAAATAGTGCTCTTTTCAGGTGATGGCTCTTTCTTTTCCATTTCTTTTTCAACACTGGGTGACTTTGATTTATCGTGAGATGCATCTGTAATTTTATCATCTTCGAGAGTAAGTATCTTTTCGGGTGACGATTCTTTTTTGCCTGCTTCTTTTTCAGGACTAGGTGACTTTGATCCATCGTGAGATTCCTCCGCAAGCTTCTCGTCAAGTGCGGGCGATGACTCTTTTTTACTTGTTTCTTTTTCAACACTAGGTGACTTTGATCTGTCAATTGACGAATCATCTATTTTTGCATCAATTTTATGTTGGACATCTTCTACAATAAGACTCTTTTCAGGTGATGACTCTTTCTTTTCCATTTCTTTTTCAACACTGGATGATTTTGACTTATCGTGTGATACATCGATCTCCTTATCATCTATTGCATGCTTTACATCTTCAGAAGTAACCGTTTTTTCAGGCGATGGTTCTTTCTTCTTAATTTCTTTTTCGATACTGGGAGACTTGGATCTATCCACTGGTGATGGTTCTTTTTCTATAATTTCTTTTTCCACACTGGGTGATTTTGATTTATCATGAGCAGCATCTATAACTTTTTCTTCTACATGTTTCAGATCTTCAATTGTGACTGCTTTTTCAGGCGATGGCTCTTTCTTCTCGATTTCTTTTTCGACACTGGGAGACTTTGATTTATCAACTGGCGAATGTTCTTTTTCTTCAATTTCTTTTTCCACACTGGGTGATTTTGATTTATCATGAGCAGCATCTATAACTTTTTCTTCTACATGTTTCAGATCTTCAATTGTGACTGCTTTTTCAGGCGATTGCTCTTTCATCTCAATTTCTTTTTCAGCACTCGGTGACTTCGAACGGTCATGTAATTCTTCCACAACCTTCTTATCTACTACAGATTTGAGATCTTCAGAAAGAAGATTTTTTTCAGGTAACGGCTCTTTTTTATCCGATTCTCTTTCGACACTTGGAGATTTAGATTTTTGAGCTGAGGAATCAACCTTCTCGTCTTCTGTATGCTTGATTTCTTCCGTGACTAAACTTTTTTCGGGCGAAGGTTCTTTTTTACCCGTTTCTTTTTCGACACTCGGTGATTTTGATCTGTCATGCAGTTTCTCTGGAACCTTGTCATCCAATGCAGATTTTATATCTTCAGTAATTAACGCTTTTTCAGGCGATGGCTCTTTTTTGGCCAACTCTTTTTCAATACCGGGTGATTTGGATCTGTCATGCGTTGATTCTGTAACCTTTTCTTCTAGTTCGTGCTTTATATCTTCTGATAGAATTACTTTTTCTGGTGACGATTCTTTCTTGCCTGTTTCTTTTTCTACACTGGGTGATTTCGACTTATCATGCACTGCATCATTAACCATTTCGTCATCTGCTTGCAAAAGATCCTCAGATGCAAGATCTTTTTCAGGAGTCAGCTCTTTCTTGCTCACATCTTTTTCAACACTGGGAGATTTTGATCTATCTTGAGTTGCGTCAACATCCATCAAAAGAGTTTTTTCAGGCGACTCTTCTTTCTTGCCCAATTCTTTGTCCACACTGGGAGACTTCGATTTGTCACGCGATGCATCAACAATTGAATCAGCTACTGCCTGTACAACGTCCTCTGCCACAACAGTTTTTTCAGGTGACGGTTCTTTCTTGTCTGTATCTTTCTCGATACTCGGTGATTTCGATCGACCATGTGTCTCTATAATTTCGTCTACGGCATCTTCAGAAGTAACTACTTTTTCAGGAGACGGTTGTTTCGAATCTTTTTCTTTTTCAATACTGGGAGATTTACTTCTATCAGCTTCCATACTTCCTGCAGGTGTTTCTTTATCCTTAGCTATTTCTTTTTCAACACTAGGTGACTTAGATCTGTCCTCTTTTATTTCACTAGGAATTATTTCTTGACCTTGTTTTGCGTCCAAATCATTCTGCGATTTTTCAGGTGATCCTTCTTTCTTAATTACCTCTTTCTCAGCGCTAGGTGATTTGGATCTATCATCTCGTTTATCTTCACCTTTTTCGTCTACCGCAACCTTGGCGTCTGCAGAAGCGGATATATCTTTATCAACGGTTGGAGATTTTGATTGTCCCTTTTCTTTGTCGTGTGTATCATCTTGCACACTCTGATCTTTTGAATCAGATTCTAATTTACTTAAATCTTTGTCTAATGGTAATGATTCTGATTGATGAGAAAATACCTCTTCAGTAGGCGATTTCGCGAACACACTTTCTGCTGGTGAAGCATCTCCAGAATGAACAGAATCAGGCGTTTTTGCCATATCACTTAGTAGAAGTACGGAATGTTGTAATGTTTCTTCCGTTTGTTCGATTTCTTTTATTTTTGAGTCTAACTCTTGCAATTTTATTACATCGACTTTTACAATATCACTCTTTGGAGGTTCTGTTGCAATTGTAGGTGATTTTTCCAAACTGTCTTCTGGTGTAATTTCTTTACCTGCCTGATCCGATTTATCAGACATCAAACTATCTTTTTCAGGTGTGCTACCTGTTGATCGCAATGAATCCTTTTCAAGAATTAATGAATCTTTCTCCGATGTTGTTTTAGCATCAGTGATATTTAGTGAGTCTTCTGGGGTTGGAGTTTTAATAAACGTTATAGTACCGCTAGCACATATTTCGGTCTCATGACCACCATCTTCACTACTAGCTGTTACAACCATTCTTCTAACGGTACTGTCCTGACTTTCTTGGCCTAAATCCTTTGAACTTTCATCTTCACCAATAAGATTGTCTTGATCATCGCTTTTATCAACATGAAAGTCTTCTATTTTTGTTATATCAGTTCGTCCAGTTGCATCTGTATCAGCTTTTCCAGGAATAATCTTTTCTTGACTATCCTTTATTATTTCTGATATTTCAGATTTAATGGTTTCTTTCGCACCCGATGTCTTTTCCTTTGCTTCATCGAGATATTTTTCTTTTGTATCCACTTCTGATACTTCCGAAATTTCATGATCATGTACTTGCTCTTGTTCAACTTTTTTACTATCTTTTTCCTTTAGATCACTATCAACAGTATGCTCTTCTTTAATACTTTTCTCAATAGTTTCTTTTACGAATTTTTCATCTGCTTCAATTACATCGCTAACATCATCAACTTCCTCAGCTTCTTTATCTTTTTGTTCACTTAATTTTTCAATAGTGGATATCGATGGTACACCATGCACTTTATATTCTTGTTCCACAGCCTCAAAATCATCTACAATCTTTGATTCGTCGTGTGATTTTTTTCGCTCTTGTTGTAAGAAGGCTTCTATTGCATCTTTAGATGATATACTAACAAAACCATCTACTATTTTATCTACTTCAATACCTGAAGATTCGGCAACTGTTTCTTCAACTTCTTTGGTAGGTGACTGAGTACTTTCATGGCCTGCAGCATCAGAAATGTCAACAAGCAAATCTTGTTTAGTTTTTTCTGTCTCCGATACTTTCTCTAAATCATCTTTGAGTATCGTAAAATATGACTCTTCGGTAATATCAAAAACAGATTCTCTAGACATATGTCTTTTAATTATAATCTCTTCAACGATCTCTATTACAATACGTTTTGAAATTTTTGTTGCTGTAGATATCTCTTCAATAACCGGTAACGATATTTTCTTATTTTTATTTAAATACTCATTTGTTATGCAAGTTTCAACCTCCAGTCTCTTTTCTGGGGTTGTATCATCACGTATTCTTAAAATTTGAACATTATCTGCAATGCTCTCCCGTGAAATCTTGTATTTGATAATGATTTCTTGTATAATGTTAATCACTTTTTCTTTAGGCACGCACTTCACAATCGAAATATACTCTAACACCTGCATTGTTATCTTATGTTTTTTCAGTACAATGAATTCCTCAATAATACTCTCTAAACTTGTGTCCTTATTAAATATATCCCTATATTCTGCTGAAAGTTCAGGAAGCCTCAATTCAGTAGCTAGTTTAGGGGAAGTTGGTGTAGAACCCGGTGTCACAGTTACAAATTCAGCTTTACCAGGTGAAAGTTTTTGTTCAAAGCTTATTTCTGGTTCAACTATCGTTTTTTCTTCCTCCTCCTTGTCGTCGCGGTACACTCTCTTTGTAACTGTTTTTGTACACACCTCTTCTAAACCTAAATCCATGACATCTTGTTTAGTATCAACCTCGCGTTTAGTTCTTGGCTGTACGGTAATATCATCTTTCATGAGATCCTCGCACAATCGCATTGCTTCTTCTTTGTCCGATTTTGCATCTTTGCTAGGAGAAGTTGCTGAGATATCTTTCTCTTTTATAACTTTAGTGCAAGGTTCTTCGCGAATTTCAAATCCATCAGCTTTCTCATATTCTATCTGCGTAGTCTTAGTTTGTCCTCCGCACAACAGTTCTTGGACCTCTTCCTGGGGTGCAAGCTCCTCAGTAACACCTACTTTTTTAGGAATCATCGCTTCCTCAGGTGAAGATTTAATGCTCTTATCATCATCTTTTGTTTTGGTTTCGTCTGAAAACAAAACTTTTTTTGATAGAAAATCATCTTCCTTAAGAACTTCGGCAACTTTTTTAACAATCTCCACAACGTCTTTGGGTTTATCTTCTTTTTCGATTTCAATTCCAGCTGTGCCCACAAGTACTCCGGCAACATCTCGTACTGCTTCTTTAAAGTCCCGCACTACACCCTCAGAATCATCTTCTTCCCCTTCAAGGTCTTCTTCAGTGGAAGGAATACTGAATTTAACTTTCTCTGGTTCTTTAGAGTCAATATCACCAAGTTTTTCAGCTACTCCAGTTAAAGTATCTTTAGCTAATCTAGCTGCTTCATCCACTTTATCGTCGAGAGATTCTAATGAATCCTGTAAACTGTCTTTTACATTTCTAAATTTCTTAGATGCTTCTTCTACAAATGCTTCTACTTCTTCATTATCTTCAACCACTTCCTCTTTTAATTTTTTGTCTTTGGTAATATCTTCCGATTTCACTGGAGGCTGAGCAATATCAAATTCCTCTGCACCTTTAATTTTTGAATCCTTAGTTTCTTCTTGCAAAAACGATGCTGTTTCTTTAATTGCTGCAACTTTAATATCACTAACATGAGGCATCGCTTGTTCAAAAATATCTGGTTTCTCTTCAAGTTTCCCAACTTTTGGAAAAACTTTGTCAATATCAACCTCTTCAAATACTGCTTTCTCTTGAGGTTTGTGTTCCTTCGGTGAACTTGATTTTGAAGATTTATCTTCAATGTCTTTATCAGAAGAATCCCGCCTTGTTTTCTTTGTCAATTTATCAATACCCTTTTCAAATTTGTCTGCCACTTTTCCGAAGAAACTGAAAACTCCTTTGTCTTTTTGTTCTTTTACAGGAGGAGCAGTAGCTGGTAGAGTTGGAGCCTCTTTTACTTCTTGGGATGATATCGGTACTTTTGTATCTTTATCTTTTTCCAAGTCATCCATTCGATAAAGTTTAGGGTCGACCTCTTCGTGAACAGGTAAGTCGGCTACCTCGTCTGGTGTTTTAACAACATCTCTTACGATACCATGATGTGTAGGCGGTCGCACATCCAAAACTTTAACTTCGGGTTTCGATACAATTGGCAATGTTTCTGGAACTACTTCCTTCTGCTTAATAGAAACATCTTTTTCTTTAACATCTTCTACAACGTGTTTCTCATCTACATCTTCTTTGATTTCGTCAAGCGGGATGCGTTCATCTTCTGGTAAAGTTGGCGCAGTAGTAGTTGCGCCGGATTCTAGTGTTGAAATTCGTTCTTGAGACTCTTCCAACTTTTCAGGAACCACTTCCTTCTGATCGATATCTGGCTTTACCGAAGAATCTAATTTATCAGGACTTAAGCTAGAGGGCTCTTTTGTAATATCTTCACTATCTCTTTTACCTGAGTCATCTTTGTCCTCTGATTTTTGAACTGCTTCTGTAGCAGAAGCGATTATTTGCTTCATTTCTTCCTTTAGAAGTTCTTTGTGTTCAAATGATAAGTCGACAGATTTTCTGGTTTCTTTTTCCTCTGAAGCTTCTGCTAATTTTTTCTCTGGTATTTCATCTTTCTTTTCTTCAGCAAAATCTTTATCCTCTTCTTGATCGAATTCTTCTTCTTGAGTTTCCCTTACTACATTGACTTGTGTTTTTTCAGACTCGGCCTCGTCTAGATGATGCTTTTGTTCAGTATCACCGCTTTGTATAGAATCTTCTGTATAAATTTCTTCCTTTTCAACGATTAAATATTCATCTTCCTCTGTGAATTCTTGGCTTTCTTTTCTGGATATTTTTTTAGGCACATCGTCCATTTCTGCAGTAACATCTTCTTCCGTCATATCTTCTTCTTTTTTATCAGTAGCTTCTGCCGTGATTTCATCATCTCCGTCGAATCTTTCTTCTTTTCGTGCTTCCTCAATTCGTTCAGCTTTCTGTAAAACAGCTTCAATCTCTTCAACAACCTCGCGTTCTTCTTTCAAATCTGCTAAGACCTTACTCTCAATAGAATCAAGCGACATATCTTCGGACTTTTCTGTTAAGTTCTTATCGATTAATTTAATTGCAGATTCTGGTTCGATTCCAGATGGTGTGGATACGGCAGATGAATCCGTAGTTCCTCCTTTAACTTTTCGTATTGATATAACAGCATCTTTCTCGGATTTCACTGAAGCTGTGGGTGTACTTCTGGTTGATTTAGCAGGACTAATCGGTAGTCGTGCTTTGCTGGGGCTTATAGGTTTCGTACGACGACTGATTGGTTTACGTTCTATTGCTTTTGGTTTTGCGGGTGCCTTCGCTTGACTCGCTGAACTTGCTATTGATGAAAGCTCTATATTTTTTTGCTCAACCACCATACGATTATTTGCATCTTTCGCGCTTTTTGCTGGCATTGCAGACGAAAGTTTTGAAGTGGTTTTAAGTGTAGATTTGGCTACCGTTTTTGATATTTCTGTTTTTGTTGCGGCACCATTCATAGACTTCTTCGGTGTTGTAGGCGACGATTTCATGATATCTTTTTTCTCTCCAGATGACTTGATCTTCTTCTCTATGGATTTTACTGAAGGTTTAATCGTGCTTTCGGGCTTAGCTGTTTTTACTATTGACTTAGTAATTTCTTTACTCTCTTTTTTCTTAATATCGATCTTCTGCACTTTAGGTTCCTTAATTGGAGCAGTCTTTTCAGTTTCCACCTTTAAAGCATCAGTCTTTTTCGTTTCTGATTCTGATCGCTCGGATTTCTCAACCTTTTTCGCTTCTTTCTTTAACTCTTTTAATTCCTTATCTATAATTTTGCTTTCCTTCGCTTCGGACTCTATCTTCTTATTCTCTACAACTTTTCGCGCTTTCGTTTCGATTTTTGGCTGAAGGGGGGCAATGGGTTTACTTGTACTGATTTTCGCAGTAGTATCATCGACAACAGAATCTTTTTTCACAGTCTTAATTTCTGTACCGTCTTTCTTTTCCTTTCGTACTTCGGCAAGCCGTTTAGTTTCTCGCTCGATCGAGCCTAGTTTTGGTTTCAAAATTGCAGCTTTATCTTTAAGAGTAACGAGTGATGCCGAGGGCGAAATACTTTTTGCTGTACAAATCGGATGCTTTAGAAACTCCAAGTGTTTCAGACGCTCGAAACCCTCGAAGATTTTGTGCTGTGGTGTACTACCAGGGAAGAGAATACGAGTTATCGTATCTTCGGGATTCGCTGGCTGCCACACCAATAATGCGCAAATCGATACTAAATTCTGAACTGGAAATATAATACTATTTGAGTCTTTTCTGTGTGAGCCAGCAAAAAGTTTGGCGTCCGAGGCATTCCATTTCGACAGAAATTCCCGAACTTCGCGGCTGTCTTTATTAGGGCTTAAAACATACATATTGAGAGTACCGTGGCCGACTTTATGATACAGATTAATTGGCTCTGGGTCCCTATAACAAGGATGCGGACGAAGGTTTATGTGCCGTAAATTCACCATCATTTCTTGACCAATATCAATGAGGTTCAGAATAAGAGGATCGACGTCCTTATCACCGTCTGGGGAATTCGAGTGTCTTCTTTCCTACACGCAACAGTAATAATCAAATAATTATCAGCAAATTTCAAATATAAATAGAATATTTCGTAATACGCGCGTACAAAACGAGTACAGTTTTAATTAAATTCAAAATAATTGTTTGATTTAGCATAACCAGTCATTATATGCATTTTTTGTTTTCATTGATAAATTTAGAATGAAGTTTTCAATCTTTTAGCAAGTGCATTTTTAAGTGCAGCTCATTGAAGAATCAAATTATACTTACAACAAGGTTGCAAAAGAAATGGCCTATTTGCGGATAGACGTGCATCTCTTTCTTTTTCCGTAGGACACTTGACATACCGCCAACATTACTGTTGTTTATCCGCGTAACAAGTACGGCATCAAGACGATCGAGATGACGGGTGAAGTCCCAAAAACAGGCCTTGCGCGCAAATCCACCATCGACAAGCATATTGAAGCCATTTATGCCAAATAGAGCAGCATCTCCTTGACCACCGGGGAAGACGTACAGCGTTGGATGACTGAAACGTATGTTGCCAACAACATCGGACGGTTCCATGAGTTGGTCCAGTGTTTGGGCTATCAGATACTGTCCGATATAGTTTGTGAAACTCGTGATGGCTGGTACGCCAGCCGTGAGAACGTCGTCGGGATTGACTCTTACTCGACATGCTCTGACAATTAAAAAAAAAACATATTTTTTATGTTACACGCGTTAAAGAAAAATATGCTCTAAATTTAATTTTCATAATTAACGATAAATGAAGTAACTACAACTTTTTTTTGACTAACATTAAAACTATAAGTTATTCAAATAGAAATATTATTTATATATTGTTTACGCACTGAAATAAAACTTTTGTGTTAAAAAAAATCAGTAGATGCAAGAAGTAATACAAATTAATAAAATTGATACATGTATTTTTTATGGAAAAGCTATACAAGAGGTAAGAAAATTTTTTCAATATCTTTTAAATTGAAGAAGTTTCAACAGTTTAAAGTTCCTATGACGTCAGACTATTACTGCGGTTTCCTTTGAAGTATTAACAGTGTGACGTCATATGGAGGTCCTTTGATCTGCTGTAACTTTTACAACTTTACATCTTTTGAAAAAAAATTCTAAAAGGATCACGAAGCGACTGAAGTTCTGCATCAACTTGAAGCATATAATACCACTCGAGTAAAAATATTACCTTCCCATATTCTTCTTTTTTTCATTTTGATAAGAACACTTAATTTTATTCAATATCAAGGTCCAGTATATTTCGAGTGAACTCGGCATAAAAAAACTTCTTTCAAGCATTATCGTATGATGCAATTTATAGTGAAAGAGCATTATTACCTTGTGCACGATTCTTTGGAAAGACGAGATGTTGACCAATCACCGACTCCTGCGCAGTGAATATCTACAGTAACGCTATTCTCGTAAGCACGAAGCACACGTTGCACCTCGTGCTCGCTAAATGCAACCAAAAAGTCAGCCAGGCTGAAGGTTCCATCCTGCTCAAAGAACAATCCAAGAATGAATACGTATTCAATAACGTCATGTGTAAAAATGAAAAAAAAAAAACAGTTTCGGTGCGAGAAGACCCACCTGCAGTATCCAGGAACCATTTCCACCGAAAGTGTATCCAGCGTGAATGATGTGTCGGTGCTTCGTGAAACTTGCGAGAAGATTGCGGATACATTGCAACAAAGTATTGCTTTGAGGATATATAAGAACTTCGGTTACGAGGTTCTCCGTTGCGTATTGAATGAGACGTTCTCCTGCGAATTAAAATCAGCATCGAAACAGTTAAAAATGACATATAAATCACACACTGTTGTCTGTGAAACTGACATGTTTTCATATATGTTGCACCATAAGCTGTGTATATTAAAAACTGAAATGTTCATGTGAGAAAAAAAAAAGAAGTTTATGACGTAAAAAAGAATGCATATATACGAATAAATCCATTTCATTACCATTTCTGGCCTCTTCGCCTTCGGGGGCCTGTGCTACTAGTGCCTGCAATTCCTTTTCGAGATCCACGTGGCAACTGTCTTTATCCCAAGAGAGGAAACCTGAAACAATAAACCAAGCATTGCGCATGACAAACAAGCGTAAGATTATACATTTCTTTTTAATAAGGAAAAGAGCTCGAACGCGACGAAAGCATCGTCCATTATGCTCGCGCTCGTTTTATTCTCGCATTGAATTTCCCGAAAAAAAGTTTCAGAGAGAGAGAGAGAGAGAGAGAATGAGGATGCCTACTACGTGACGTTACGCAATGTTTACTCTGACATTTTGAATAGAATTTAGGTCAAGTTCTTCAGCCCACGAGTAGAGAGCAAAGCCATCAGGGTTTCTATCAAACTTGGGCGTTAACGTAAATATTCGTTATGCAATGGCTTAGCGGTGCGAACTCTCAACACAGCAAACTACAATGGGATGTTAAATGCTGAATTAACGTCAACATTGCATCAGACTCGACGGAAAACGCGCATACGTGTTGCCAAAACACAGACGGTGGAAGGGATGCGAAGAAAAAACAAATAAATATTTTCCGACGAGCCGTGATTGTATCACTATACAAAACGGTTATCGAGTCATAATCGTACGACTATCAAGTAAGTTGACTTAGCGCGCCAGGTGCAGGGCTTCATTGTGCGCGCGCGAGAGAGAGAGAGAGAGAGAGAGAGACTCGCACAGGGATATATAATGCAAGGTTAAGGTGAAGCCAGGAATATATCGCGATTCGTTTAACGCGCTCGCGGCGCTGTGTATTTTACAACCGTCATTAATATATCGAATTAAATAATTAGTGCACGCGGCGATTAACGAAGTTTATCGGGCTTTTTAAACGGAAACCGATGTATCCGATGCATCGATTTTTTTCTCCAAAACCGTTAAGTTTTATAGCACGATAATTAAGGGAAATAGAGAGTTGTGTGTGTGCGTGTGAGTCTGGGTGCACACGCGAACCTAAACGGAGAGACGCAGTGCGGAGTAAGTGGAAATAGCAAAAATGTAACAGTAGCGAAGATACAATCTGTGGAGTGTACTTTGGAAGCAGTACTTGAAAACAGTTAATGCGTATAGTTGGTGCAATGAATATGTTCTGCTAGCGAGTAGCAAATGATGTCCCGCGCACACACACACACACAAACACACACATACTCGCTTTTCTGCATCTGACACACAAGTCGGACACTAAATTGCAAAAGGTACTGTATAACACGGTCCTCGTGAAGCCGTTTAATATGGATATTCTATTAAATTCGATTTTTGACCGAGAATGTGGTGTAGTCTATTTAGTGAATCGAGTTAACATGAAAATGAAAGCTTCTATGTCCACGAATATTAAGCATTTTATCTACCTCGATATAAACATCGTCGGTATAAATCATCGAATAACAAATATAATTTACTTAGATATTTCCAAATCTGCTTAAAACAGGATCGACAGGAAAAAAACTTTCCTTCCTAAATTTAGAGTGAGGGAAAAAGAGCTATTGTAAAAATAGACACGCGAACGACTGAATATGTATATACTATCAGGAGCAAAAAAGGAAAAAAAGAAGTCGCGAGTCTAAGGGAGGACTACAGGGGTGGTGGTAGTCGTAGGGATGACGTCACGAACACCGCACCCCCGTCACGTGGTCCTTACTAGCCGGGAATCGATCCGCGTATACATACTACTACCCCTCGGCAGCGACTAACGCCGATATATATATATGTGTGATGTATAAAGGCAGAGGTCGACATCGACTCGCGAGACTCACCATCTTCGAGACCAAGACAGGTCGTATATCGTATGTGTCTATCGTTACGGCTTTTGAAAAGGGAGAAAAAGAAGAACGCGCGGGCGGTGGCTTACCGAGATACTTTTGTAAGCTGGTCCACGAGTCTCCCTCTCTCTCTCTCTCTCTCGATTGACCTTCCAAGCTTCATTGTTGCGATTCGCCCTTTGAGGAAAGGACATTACAAGTGGCGATAGACGGATTCACAATGCGCGAGGATGGCTAAATTTAAAATTTTATTTTTCACTTTTACGTCGAGATTAAATAACAAAGATGTGCGAAGTTTGCAGTTGTTTTATAGAAGGAACAATTAGAATTTGTTACTATTTAGGTATATGCCGGTTTGTACGTTCCTATTAATCGCTTCCAAATTAAGTATGAACGCGACGAGATCATTCGAAAACCAGTCGCAGCCAAAACATCGGGCAGTCCCACCGATTCCAACCTAATGTAGTAGCGATTGGTCTCATCGAAAGCTCATCCATCTCCGCAGCATTAATATTGCATAATTGCATTTTGATCTCGGCTAAGCACGTCGGCCTAAAGAAACAGCCGGTGGATAGCAAAATAGGGAATCAATATTTGCTTAGACATTAAAAAGGTAAGGTCAGGTGTTGACTTTGTGTGGAGTAGGAGGAGGAGGAGGAGGAGGAGGAGGAGGAGGTGGTGGTAAAGAGAAAGACGCGGAGGGGTCGCCTCTTAAAGCCTCTAAATTGGTATATTGCACAGAAGGCACACTCGGTTGCTGTGTCAAATTGATCGGAAGCCCTGAAGGTGATACGGCGGAAGCCATGTCGAGTTTTGCGTCTTCGATACTCGCTCACTCTCTCTCTCTCTCTCTTCCCTCCGGCGCCCGCGCCGCTTCTCTCTTTGTTTCCAATATCCGTTATATATTCACTCATATTATATGCCCATTCCGTTGTCTATATAACGCGGAGTGGCTGATGTTGGTGAATCTACGACGCGACGCCACGACCTCGGTGACTTTGATCGTTCTCGAGATTTTTTCCCCTCGAATTAAGCTGGTTTCCGTTTGTTTCAGTTGATTTTGATTGCCCAATGCTGCTTTTTTTTCTATATAGCAAAGCATTTGTATGTTGTATTCTGGCTTTGACCAAATAAATTAACATTATATTCACTGGCAAAACGTATAGCTGCAGAATCGATATCTGTACAAAAATGTTTTGAATACGGAAAAAAAACAGGCGAGACTCTGATGTTGTTTGTTTAATGTTTATCCAAACAATAAATTCACAGCTGAATAAAACATTGGCTGCAATTGCGCTGTACGCATTCTGTGTGATATCGACGATTTCACAATTCTCTACAATACGAGTGCAGGACACATTCATCTGCCTGGTATAGCGTAGGTGTGTGTATTATATAGAGATTTTATAAGAACGAAGTGCATGCGCGTAATTTTTTAAAATAATTGCATCGCATATACCGTCGCTCTATTAAGGCCGAGGTATATCAATAGAACGAAGTCGAGCAATTGTATAATCGAAAGGAGCGTTTGCGTAACAATGTATTGAAACCTCCAGTCGTATATTGAATACTGGACTAATTGATCGAGCTAGTTTCTTTTTAGCTTTTGCAAAAACAGGGTTTCGGAGCGCTTGTAGAGAAGTATTATTTTGCTGGCGAAAAGCGGTGATTACGTTGGCTATCGATGTCCATGTACGAAAACAAACACGACGCAGCAATATTCCATGGGGGCAGTAAAGCTCTCATCATCATATACGTCGAGTCGTGAAAATACACATCGCATGCCATCCTCTCGCGGTTATAAGAGATCAAAAGGGGTAAGTGTCAGCGAGGCAGTAGTCGCAGAACCAAACGCGAACTTTACCCGCCGCGGCGCAGAGTCCAGAGTTGCTGCACTCAAACTCGGTGTGTATAAACGCGCATCAGATTAGAGCCAGTGCAACACCGTAGAACCGAGCTAAGTATAGCCGTAAGTGCGTGGACTTTAGTGAAGCCCGAAGACGCGCCCAAATGTTGATGATCCTGCAGTGCTCGCAACAGCGGTAGCTTCGGAGCTCACTTTGCTCGTATTGTACACCCAAAAGAACGCTCCGGGCCCTCCCAAAATGGGATGCAGAAAATACTGGATTCGTCCTCCCGGGTCTATATATAGACATACCAGTCGCTTTCTACAACTATGCACGTCTGCGCTTATATGAGCGCAATTATTTTTGCGACTCGCTCCGCAAAAGCTCGCGGCTTTTCATTTACCAAGAGCGCGATGCACATACACACGTTTCGTCACCTTAAATGACGATATATACCTATGTGTCGAAGAAGAAGGAGAAGAAGCGTGAAAGGGATGCGAGGCTTTTGTCTCCGGAAATAGGGTCAAAAAGTTCTTGACTAGAGAGAGAGAGAAGGGAAAAAAAAATGCTGAGCCGCTTCGTTGTGCCTCCTCCGCGCGGTGCAGCTTTATAAACTTGACAAAGAGTACGATTTTGCGCGGAGGGAATGTGTATATATCAAGGATCGATTAAAAATGCTTCTTTAGCGTCGACGAGGCTCGCGTAACGAAAATTAAGCGCTACGTGATTCGCTACAGTATGCGCGGCTTATTCGATATAATTTTTCGTCGATTCAGGCAGAAAATGCGCTGCTCCAGATACTCGAATGATTTCAATGTATATATTTGACAAAGGCTGCGCGGAAAAATTCGTGAAATACGTGCAATTTTTAGATGTATACAATTCATCGAAACGACGGCACGGAAATACGAATAATCGATGCCTGTATATACATAAAACTGTATTTAGCTCATTCAACATACGATTAAAAGTTAATTACTTACAATTTAAGGTATGCGAATAATGATATTCATTAATGACTAAATAAGTCGTATAGACCTTGACAACGGAACGACGTAGATCTTCAAAAGCAGAGAGAAAGAGACAGAGAGTGAGAAACAGTTAATGCAACGATCATACCACGTATATATATATATACTCTTAGCTATTTATATATATTTTCCAGGGCACAAGTCAAGTTTCGAGCCAAGGGCGTAATCTGCTTCTCTCATCTTCTCTCGGCGTTTCTCGGCCTAACTACATCCGCATGATTTATTACTCTTTTTTTCGCGGGGGGTTATAGTGAGTGAGAGGCGGGTTTTTTCGAGAGAGGGCGAGAGAGAGAGAAAGTCAACGGCGCTATAAATTATAATAATGTATTTTCGGTCCTCTATGACTATCGTCTCTTTGTTTTATTATTTTCCGCGTTAAAATGTCACTTCTTAATCTCGTGAAAATTTGGGTTCGATAAAGTGTCGTCGGGTATTTTATCCATCGAGAGAGAGAGAGAGGAATTGGAATTGGAGATTCACTGATTCTCCATCGCTTTATTCCCGTGTCGGTCTTTTTTGCTCGTAGCGCTTTTTCTTGCGCGAATCAAGTCGACCCCCCTACTCCGACATCATTCTATTAGCTTATCTAAAAAACAGGAGCATTCGAAGATTTCGAGCAATTTGTGCAGAGGGAATTTTCGGCTTTTGTATTCTTGGAAGTTTTGCGGGAGAATAATCAACAATTGGATTATTCTTTCAAGGGCAGGAAAAAGTTGTACCGTCAGCTAAAGCTGAGAAGATTATCCGTGAAATATTAACAGATAGGATCTTTTGAAGCAGTCCTTCATACAAGTTCTCGCAGCGGAGAAAAAAAAATGATAAAATCACGTCCATCTAAATTAATCCACTGTTGCTTATAAATAAATATCAGGATGATCCTTTAATACTTTTACACTAGAAGATAAGTTAATCTTTATTACATTTCTAAATTCTACAAATTAATGTATAACAAAAAGGTACATATTCTTTTATATAATAGTAAAGCAAAGAAAAGTGATGGACGACTAAAAAATTCACTCATACTTTTTTTTTAATCTTTGAAACCGTATATGTTTGCACAAATACCTATACTGAACATTTCATACTTTGAAAAGTCTATACTTGCTATTGTTCGATTCTACCCTTCCGTGTACGTAATTAAAAGAAACATAGTCAGTTTGACGAGTCACGATGTCTTGAAAACAGTGGGTGCGGTGATGGAGTCCTGTCAGTCTCGCGTTATTGGCTTTCGCAGGGAACGTCTCAATCAATACCTTCGTATATTCAAAGTAACACTACTCAGATGATGAAAAACAAAAAAATTAATGAAATCCCGAATATCAACACTGATTTGATAAAATGCGCAGTGAATACCCATTAATACACTATGGTGCAAAAGTCGAGTGCTCATTTACTCGAGTCCGTGCAGCTTTTCATAATTTTTTTTTTTAAAAGGAGGTTACACGATTGTCCAGGCGATATACCAGCGCTTAAAGCTCGGCCATTCTCTACCCTCGCACTAATTAATCCGGCCGCGCGCATTAAATAACGCGACAGACACACTGAGCGCGCGAGAAGTTTCGTTCGAACAAAAGGGACGCGACGCGAGAAAGAAAAAAAAAGGTATATAAAGTATAGCAGAGCTGCGAAGGAAGGAAAGAAAAAGGCCGGGACTCGGCGTATAATCCGCTTTATGGACTTTTCATATTTAAGGCGCGAATTTTTCCGCGACCTCCGCTCGCTCTGAATACGGAGCGCGAGCGAGCGGGACTCGAGTGCAGTGCAGCGAGAAAATCCTCTTGCTTCTTTCTCTCTCTGTCTCTCCGTTGCAATAAAAAAGTGCGCTGCGAGGGGTAACGCGTCCCGGGAGTTATTTTTCCATATAATCGTCGAGATGGCGATTAAACTGCGCGTCTAGACTACCAGACTCTCTGCGCTTGGGATCGTCCGTTTCGTAAGTTACAAACGCATTTTCATTGCGTATAACACCTTTTATTTTTAATGTATATTACACAAGGGAGATTCCACGACAGATTCCCAGACTCGTAATAATTCGACGCCAACAGTCACGGCAAGAGATGCAAACACGTATTATGCCTTGAAATAGTTTCTGGCAAATCTATCGGTACGTCGATTGAACTTTTTCAGAGCACTCTATGAAAGAGTAAGAATGATATTCGTAATCCTTTTTTCGGCATTTGAAAAATTGCGCCTTTTTCAAAACTCATCATTAATAATGTTATTCGTGTAGCGTGATATTTCTATATAATACTCGATGTGCCCGGCGATTGGTTTATAACGTCTGTACATGCGAGCAACCACGTATACGACCTCTACTCGCCTTCGGTTCCCGTATACGCCATACTGTGTTGACGATATTTGAGCATACACAAACTATGTACGCGCCTTGAATTTTAGATCGTACGCACGTATTATAAATCCGATATCGTACCGTTCCTTTTTTTTTTCTTTTTCATAAGTGTATAATATAAAATACTGTATAGTTTCCCAAGTTCATTACTGACTCGAATTACATCAAGATGGAGTTGTCACATTCTGTCATAGATATGTCATGTTATTGTACAGATTCCATAAAATTAAGGCGTTTTTTTAAAAACAATATTCAGTAGAAAAATGTCTTATCAATTTCTCTTGTGAATTTAAATGAATAATTTTTTTATTGGACGGTTAAAGCTTTGTGTAAGCCGTATTCGAGGAAGGAATAATGAACCATCCAATTCTGTCCCGCACTCACTCAAAGTCGTAAAGTCCTTTGCGTGTAATCCTTTTTTGGTCTGAATTAGTTACCTATTTTTGTGCCGTTAATTCTATCCACAAATTAGTTTTCATCACGACAATCTTCCAATGATTTGCATTAAATTTTAACTACCTACTGAACAAAAAAAACGGACACGATAAAGAATGTGCGAAAGAAATGTATAAATTTTTTTTATATTAACGTACTGAATAATATTATCCGCATTGAAGTAGCACTGCTGTATGAATTTGAGGGAATTCAACCTTTTTTTAGTTCCATCGAATCTTGACTCGTTAAATAACCTTCGAGGCGACGCAAAAATTGTATAATTACGTGACTTTGAGCACGTTTTTAATATTGGAGGGGGGATCGAGTCAAATCGATTGAGTACGTTCGGATAAATTCTGGAACGTTTTTATTTAAAAAAATACACAACTTTTAAAAACCAATATTACTTCACTCGAAAACGATTAATTATAAAATTCTCGAAAACGATACACCCTAATAATAAAATTTTGAAACAGATTGATTATCGTGAACTTTTCGAATCTTGGTCTGCGCATGACCGAACAATTTGGAAAGTGCAAATGAATCTATTCATAAAGACCTTGCGGTGATGTAATAAATAGCAAATATATAGAGCCAGTGTATCGCTCGCCTCAATAATCTGATTTCGATGGTATCGATATTTCAAGGTTGAAACGTACATCGTTGTGTATTAAATAAGATATTCAACACACTTCGTACAAGATTTTTAAGATCTGGATGAGAAATTATCTAGACGGAGAACATACAAAGGTAAAATAAAACTTGTCATGTAAATAAAAACGGGAATTCTGGTTTTCAAACTAAATATAAATTTACTTTCGACGATAAATATATATCTTTGTACACGGAAAAAAGACTGGGGGAGCAGTTGCATCAACTGGTGTTGTTGTTAATCAACGCGTACGGCGAGCTGTTTGTTCTTGAAACGGGAGAACAGTTCACTTTTTTTTGGAGAACCATTCGCCCATGCTATAGAATAATAAACAAGATACATATAGTACAGTAACAAGATACAAAACACAAATGAAATAGAAACGACTGCACTTTTGTTATTAGGTAAATCGGGGTCGAAAAAAACGATTTTCATATTTGCAGCTTCCTAGGTCCAGAGGTTCCATGCGAAAACAGAGTTTCAAAGTTTTATTTGCTTATATCTCGAGAACGGCTTAGGCTAGAACAAAATGGTTTATACCAATTGAAAGAGCGTAAAATTTTACATTGGAAATAATTTTTTATTCGATTTCGATGAGTGTAAAATTTCGAGATAATTGATAGAACAGAAATTATCTCAACTCTCCGTAGTGAGTGAGGTAACCAGTACCCCAGAAACAGAGTAGCCGCTGCACACTACTGCTAGTGGCGCTGCTACACCGCTCTTGGCGCGGCGGTTTCCCCAGTCTTTTTTCCGTGATACGAATAATAATAATGTAACTACCAAAAAAAAAAAATTGTTCGCGCGATTATAATAAAAGTTTAGAGTTCGACGTGAGTCAGAGAACCGCTGTCTCGTCATTTCGGTTCAGTTCGACTCCTTTCTCGTCCCAAGAATTCCCGTCTCCCTCTACGCAACAACAAAAAAAAAATCACAAAAGCGCGCCTTTAACGAAGAGTCAGCTGTTGTCGATCGCTCAGATCCAGCTACCATACTCGTGCGTCACCAGTTCTGAGCGGGGAATCCCTCTATATATTACAAATAACACGAAACTCAAAACGATAAATAGCCGCACGTGGATACGCGCGTGTCAAGATTTTACGCGTAATCGAGGAGCGGCTGCGTCGTGAGGGTCAGGTTCAAGAACAAAATATCTCGAGGAGCTAATGGGATGGAGAGAGAGAGAGAGAGTTAGTTAGAAAAACACCCAGGCGGAACGCAACGCGTGGCGACATGCCGCGCAAACGTTCAAATTTAGATCCGCCACTCTCTCTACGCGCGACGAATGCTTCTCTCTCTCTTTCTGCACCCGTGGAATTGTGTGACTTTCAAAGACACTCGTACGCCTCCCTCCCTTATATCTATTTATAAGATCTCGCCGCTTGCGATTGTTCGCCTGAGCGGGCAATCAATTCGGATATACGTCGAGTGCGTTGCGCGTCTCCGTCGAAATTTCGATGGGGGAATCGTTGTGTGTTACGCCCGCTTTACCCGCGGAGGAAGTATTTGTTTTACGTACGTCGATCACGTTCGCGCGGCTTATATATGTATATATACCTCTCGATCATGATTTGCAAGCGAATAAGCAGCGAGAGCTTCTGTCTCTGCCTGTGTGTGTGTGTGTGTGTGTGTGTGTGTGTGTGTGTGTGTGTGTGTGTGTGGATGGTTGTGACCACTCGATGTGTACATGGTTACACGTGCGTATGCAAACATAGGTATGGGACGATCGCGCGCTTGTACACGTTGCCGCGGTGCTTAGCAGCAAGACCTCGTCCTCTGCATACACTTTGTTTATGCATTGACATTGGCGAGCTTGGGGAAAAATTGATGAAAACGGATGTTGGTTGCCATAGCGTGATGAAATATCGATGCTCGAGTTAATGATACCGTGATATTGAGATTAAGTTCAAGATTACCGTGAAAAACAATTCCCTTTTTTTTCCTAAGGTAGGATAGCATCCTTCATTTAATGCAACTTAATTCATTTGAATTTTGTATCTTTTAAATGGAATGAAGCTTTTTACCGCGTGACGTCGAGCTTTAATTAACTTTGGCTTCATTCTCTTTTTACATCGCGCATCCTAAATGAATGAGCTCTCAGCAGTATTAAAATTCAAATGATACATTTAAAAAAAGAAAAGGCATGCAAGCATCAACGTCGAGGAAAATTCAATTAAATTAATGACATTAGTCGAGCGCGGTAACATACTCTCTCCTTCGCCCGGAATAGCAAGAAAAGGATGAAGATTCAACGCATTCAAGGCATCTTCATTACCGATTTCCAGACAAACAGACCTGTCTTCGCACTTACCCAATCAAAGATTCCAAGAGTGCATGTGCACACCTCCGCACTTAATACCAGGACCATTAAGAATCTACATATACACACCTACCATAGAGAGAGTATATACGCCAAGTGTGGGTGGCGAAATGAGAAAAGGAGGGTAAAGAGACGAAGTAGAAGAAGAAGAAGAAGAAGAGGACGATAGGGCAGCAAATTGTTGGGTGGAAAGCAGCTCTGCCCCTACATATATAGAAGCCGGCCGGTAATTCATTCCCTCGGGGTTGGGTTATCCCCTGTAAGGGTGTACATATACCACCAGGTAGATCGACGTGGGCAAAGAGCCGAGTTTTACGATCCACGGCCTACATGAGTCAGAGTTCGGACACCGGCCAATCTATAATTCGAGAATCCTTCCGAGGCACACGAGTTACTCTATACTCCTGCACATCGCCGGAATACGAGAGAACCCAAGCTCCTAGAATTGCTGGGCTTTTTTTTCTTTTCGCTCGTCAAGCTTACCGCCACGCGATCGCACGCACTTACTTCTCGGTATCGGTCGCCCGCGCCTTACCGAGTATCAGGCCAATAATGCCGATGGCTCACGCACCGTTCTACCAAGTACCTAAAATCACGCACGATTCCATTGCGCATTTGAAACATCTGAAACAGCACGAGGAATAAAAAGCTTCGAAAATTATGACTGCAGATGATACGTGCCGCGTTACGAAAGTTCGTCCAAGAAGAATTTTCCAACTTTGTTCAGCTCACGTAACCGCATAAAATATCCCCATCGCGAACTCCTTGAATATCCTCGAACCTATATTCACGAAATCCAAAGAGAAATTATATATACACAGGCCGTACTATTATACCCCAAATGTTCTCGGGCAGCAAGGTATTTACAGGTGCGCTCGTAGTGGCTTAATATTGGCTATAGTGTCCTCGGCGGGCCGCCGCATCGCTAATAACTCCGCAACTCGTGGACACACTGAAAATTTTATCAGATCAATGAGCGAATTGTATATCGCTGACCGTCTCGCTTACCCCACACCGACCGCTTTATCGAATCATTAAAAGCTCTGCATTCGGGCAGCTGTGCGCAGTTTTTGCTTATATGTACGATCAACATCTCTGCAGGTTTACCCCGAGAACGCAGTCCAATGAGACGTAATCGGTTGATGCGATCCCTCGTGTAAATCGCTGGGTTGCATTCTGACACACACACACACACATTATACATATATATGTTGAATAACGGGCGACGACGCGGCGGCGAAATCTCACGTCGATGTACACGTGTCTCGAGGCTGGTGCGGCGCGATATACAGTGCATATAGCTGCGAGACGAGTTAAGTGATTCGCGTCACGCCACGCGCGTATAATATACCTATCTGCAACCCCCCCGTCCCGTTTCTATCTCTCTCGCACAAGGTGGCGGGGATAGCTCGCGGTTTCTTTTTTTAGACCGTGCCGTTAATTTAATTGTATCGTCATATTTATGGGTCTCGTTTTCACGATAGGTGTAGAGAAGGTTCAGCGCCGTCGACTGATCGATACGAATCACCTCACTGGGACGTTATTATATCGTTATATATATATATATATATATATTATTCTTGGTAGATGTGTTTGTTTCCGGGTGGATTGCGTGTATGTGTGTGTGTGTTGCGTGACGGTGCGGTGAAGAGGAATGCTTTTTTCGCCGCGTTGTCTCATCGATTGCCCGTTATTATTTTGTCATCTGTATACTACGGGCTTGGGCTTACTATTATTTTAGGTGGTTAAATGGCGCGTATTCATCGAGCGGACAGGATGTTCTAATCAATAACTGTATATTAATTAGCTGATGTTCCATGATAGTCCAGATACAAATAATAAAGATTTATATTCATTCCAAGTGTATGAGTTTAGTATACGAAACAAGCTAGGATATGCCTTAAAAAAATAGCTGCTTCGACGATATTATCCAAGAGGGGAGGATTAAGGATACGGATTTTCATGAAACACTTTCCGCTTCGCTCGACGAGTATTTCCTACCCGGTATACTTACACTAGACGCGAAAATCAAGTCACTTCGATATCTCAAGTGCGACAATCACTCGATCCAAGCGCATCTTCATATCCCCCTCCCAGTCTCCCGGCTATACAAACTAAACCGTCGACTCGAAAGGATTGAGCCTTCACCTCGCGGAGCATAATAATATACAGGGAAATAATAATCTACGATCTAGCCTCGTTATTTGTATACTGCACCGCGATCGAACAACAAAAATAAAAGAAGAATCAAACTTCATCTCCAATGAAGGAAAAAGAAAGTTCGAGCGTGCGACAGGCCGACATTTTCGATAAAAGGACGTAGGGGAGAGATGAAGTTGCGTCTGTCTGGGTCATCCCTCTCTCTCCTGGCTCCTGGCTCCTGGCTCCTGGCTCTCGCGCTCGATAACGCGTCCGATGCGCGCTTCGACTTCACGAAGCAGCAGCAGCAGCACCAGCAGCCGGGCGACATCTCTCGTCCGCGCTTGCTGAAGTTCAGAGGAAGCAACGAGAGTGAGAGAGAAAGAGAGAACAGCTTCGATGCGCGCAGAGGCATATTTTTCCTGCGCGTTCGCCTCCCCGTTTGCACGCGTACGCCATGGTATACACGAAAAGCGATGAAGTTGCGTCGTCGAGGGACTGAGGGTATATATGTGTACATGGTTGTGGTGATGGTGGGTCCTACGAAGGAAAGAGCGAGAGTGAGCCGAAGAGGGAGAGAGGGCAAACGAGAGAGAGAGAGAGAGAGAGAGAGAGAGAGAGAGAGAGAGAGTGGATGGGTTATTGATCCAAGTTCTGGGGAACTGCGGGGATGTGGCTGTAGGCAGGTACTAACGTGCGCATGCCGCATCTAACTACAGCCACCTCTTTCCCTCTCTCTCTCTCTCTCTCTCTCTCTCTCTCTCTCTGGTACTCGTGACTCGTTTATACTTTACTCTTTGCCAGCCCCTTATGCCGTGTATACGCGTGCGAGAGTTCGCGCACGACTTCTTCACCCTTCACGCGGCAGTTCGCCCACGCGCCTTTCACCGTTACCGTAAAACATATACCATATATATAGACGCGATGATCCGTAGACTAGTTTAAAGCACACTTTCGTCAAGTACCCCCTAAATTTCATTTGGCATTCGGCCTCGTTTACCGAGTTCGGAACGACAGCTGCCGGTCCATTGCGGGTATTGTTCTACTCGAGTACGAGTTCGCTCGACGGCACGAGGCACTTCAATAAGTATCCCCAGAGTGTGTATAAAGAGTAACAACCGTGGAGGATCATTGCGCACTGCGAGTTTCGAGCGGTATAACAGGAACGATTTGTCGAATCGGCAAAGAACGTTTTATCTTATAAACCGATTCTTTTTCTTCGCATCTACGCCGACCTACATTCCCCACAGCTAATTTCAAGGTGATACCGAGGTAATAATTCTCTCTCGGTACGCCCGCTTGTACATTTCGACCGAGAGAACTCGATCGCTAGGTTTTTCCTACCACCAACGCCGACTCTCGAGCTGCACATTATCCTTGGCCTTTTATCTCGGATTATCCGACAAAGACTCCTTTCGACGACCCCTTCCCTATACCCGCCTCCGCCTCCTCCGATATCAGCTCGCTCCACGTGCACCAAAACTGCATCTCCTGCACCTACGCTATTTCCATGCTTTAATCGCGACGTTACTTTTTCCAAAGAGATTCGACACCCAACGAATTGATGCTCTCTTTATCCTCCCACATCAAGTTATTGCTTTTTAATAGCTTTCAGGTATTATATAGCTGCAGCTCTCGATGTGGCTTATCGCGCATTATTGTCGCACTTTCGTTTCTTTTCCGTGGCTGAGCGGTTCGATTGTTTTTCCGTTGGATATAGGAGAGCTCTGGGGATTAAAATTGATCGTAGCGAGATGAAAATTTATGCTCTTCTTATTTGCCGATTAAAATGAACGAGATGCCGCGGAGGAAAGTGTGCGGTTAGTGGCGGGCAAGTTTGTCAACTCGTGGCAATTGTTTGCATTGTCTTGATGAAAATGAGGATTTTTTTTGTTCGCTCGCGAGAAGAAAGCCCTCGGTAATATAACTTGGCGAAGCACAAGTTGGAATGTTTGTGTGCGCGCAGCGTTCGAGGATAAAAGTATACGGTGTACGGTGCTAAGTGCACATGGACGAACGCGCCATAGCTTTTTAGCTACTCTCCGAAAGTAGCATCATCCGTTTCAAACTTGTACCTCCTGTGCATCCCTGGAAATGTTTTTTTTTTTAGTTTTTTAACCAGTCGAGTTCGGAACTAAGTTTGCTTGCGGGAAACTAACTGGAGAGGGGAAGCCCCAAAAATTGTCGCGTCCGAAGAAGACGTACGAAGCTCGTATATGGAATCATTTAGTTTGGGGAATAGAATATAAAGAGCAGAGACGCGAGAGCGTTGAGATCAATGAAAATTGAATCTCTGCGAGATATGATGTGTATAACGGCAAATAGATGCATGACGGACTTGAATGTCACTTAGAATAATTATTATATATTTTTTTAAATTAATTATTTTAAAGTTTTAAGGTCTTGACGTTTTATAATTTAAACTTTGCGCTCTTCTATCTCGTTTAAAAATGTTATTGTACTCTTCTTTTGGCTTGGTTTCGGGGAAATATCTGCTTTTTATCGTCGCCTATAAACTCACCCGAAAAAGCGTGTCCCGGAAACTCTGGGGCTACGAAATTTCTATAATTGAAATTACAGTTGGAGGGAAAAAGAAAAGTTTGAAATTGAAATCGTGGGTGGGTCCCGGCTATGTTCAACTTCGTCGACTGGATTTTCCAACAATGGATTCGACTGTCGCAATTCAGCTTTCTATAGGGAGATTTTATTCCGAACGAACAAATTCTAAGCTTTACTCACTGCGTACATCAGTATTCCAAACATTCGGATTATTAATTCAAATATGATTAATTATTGGGAAATATGATTTTGTGCAACTAATATCTTTGGAATTGTAAATTAGAGGGTGTAATATAATATATAAATGAATTACTAAAAAAAAGTTACAAAAAAAAAAACAATTCTCGCGTTTTAATTACATCATCGAAGTCTATTTTGTAAAATATTCCGTTCTATCGGGCTTTTATAATTAAATTTTCGCAGTTAGCGATACAACTTGCCCATTGCAATTGAATTAATGTGACATGTGACACATCTCTTGCAATATGAAATTTCAATTTCGCTGCTATATTGTTAAAGTAAATTAACGCTAGACAGCCTCTCTCTCTCTCTCTCTCTCTCTCTCTGCCTTCCTCTTGCATCTGAATATGAAATTCGTATATGTGGGAACTTGAAACTGCACAGCTGCACTATATTTATTAGTAAAAGTGTATAAAAAAAATATTCCGAGTTTAATGTACTAATGAATGTCTCGCGAAACTCGCGCAATTTGATGAGGCCACGCGATTTCGGAAGTGCGAAACTGTGTCCTAAAACACATGACATCGTGAAAATAACTTATAACACTTTATACTAATGTATAAGTGTACGTGGAGCTTGTTCGTGAAAATGTCACCTATATTTTCAAAGATGACACCAAAGTCACAAAGAAACTTGGAGCAATTCCGCAACGAATTCCGCAGGCACTTTGGCGCGCGGCAACGTTAAAGGCAAAAAGAAAAAAATTTATTCAAACCTTCGTAGCCGCGCAAAGAAAATCGATCGTCCGATGTAATTAGTGCATAAAAACCCTCTCTCTCTCTCTCTTTCTCGCGTTGAAACAAAAATCCACCGTTATAGGGGGAGCAAAAGAGAAAGCAATATATATAAAAATCTCCGGCGAAAAAAAATCATTACGTCTATTTATAGTCGGCGTAGAGTGAGCGCAGCAAAAAAAAATAAATAAGGGGGAAGGAACAAGGAAGGAAGGAGAGTTTGCGCTCGTTCGTTAGCCTGTGCAGCAGCAGCAGCAGCAACGGTAGTAGTTCCGCGTGTACATACGTTTGGAGTGTGCACTTGAACTGGTGGATAGCCGTAACGCGAGCGACAGAGAGAGAGAGAGAGAGAGAGAGAGAGAGAGAGAGAGAGAGAGAGAGAGAGAGAGAGAGCAAACAGCGCGTGTATTTTCCGTGATTGCAGCGGGCGAAAAGGCTCCATAGCTCTACTCTGTGTGTATGTGTGTGTGAGTGTATACGTTTGTATCCAAGTGTCACCGAAGCCCATCATCGAACATCCGAGCACTTAACTCAAAGGCCACTGCTGCTGCCGCTGCTGCTTCTATACCGCAGAGATAGGCTATACACGTGTATAGAGGGAGAGAGGAGAGAGAGAGAGAGAAAGAGTCACGAGGTATTTCCGTGGCGATGACCTCTAGACATGTGCACAGGCGAACGGGGAGGGTACCGAAATAGAATCGGCGCATAGATCGGCCCACGATGTGTCTTGCCGCCTTTTCGACTATATACAGCCCCCCGTACAGTGTCAGTCCATGTGTGTGTGTGTATGCGTGTGCAGTGTCTTACACCCAAAGCGTCCCCCTCTTTTACGTCGAGCCGCGTATGTAAAAGCTAAGAAGGTTGCCACTGCGCCTCGGACCTTCGTCGTTTCGATTAATTTATATACTGCACCGTGTGAATAGGGTATCTATCGCTTCTTTGCATGCGCAGGCCGTTTCCTTCGATTACGTATGTCCAAGCCGACACTTTTCCCTCGTGATGCGCCTACACACTGTTTCATCTTCGATCTCCTATTTTTAGGATTAATTAAAGATCGTTATCGTTGCATTTGATCGTTCCACGATAAATCAGCTTTTTCACTTGATATTGTATTTTGTGTGTGCTTTTTTTATTATAGAGATGTCATTTAACTCTGGTTTCAATATTTATAAAGCTTTCTACATACGGCAGTTTCATACACTGAGAGAAAAGATGTCTTGTATTAAATGATCGGTTCATTTACAGAACCATTAATGAATATCACTTATATTAAATACGAATACGTTTGTCATGAAGCTCTAGTTCTTAACTATTAACGTACGTTTGGATTTAATATTAATCCATCGTGCTGTTCTTATAAGTGATAAGAATACTTAATAGTTAATGAATATATATTTCCAAAACGTAGAAGAATGACAGAGTGAGAGAGAGAG
>UELV01139516.1:0-15246 GCA_900490015.1 Megastigmus stigmatizans
TCTCTCTCTCTCTCTCTCTCTCTATCTGTCTTTCTTCCATTTTCTCCTTTGAGCAGCTCTACTTCCCGCTTGTTTCATTGGCTGGCTCCGGGCTCTTTCTCACTTTCGATAAAGCACGTATAGAATCGGAGAGCTTGTGATTGGCTTGCTCAACGTACACTTAAATTATTGTCAATCACTTAGGATAAATGATTCTCACTATTTTATTCGTATTCATTGTTATAAATAATATATATACATATATATATATATATAAATCAAATATATATACAATAAGTTATAAATACGTATATACACAATGGTATACGTTTTATAAGTCTACGGTTTTACTGCAAAAAGCTTCAGATTTATGTTTTTCGTATACAACTGAATCCAAATTAATAACGCTTGAAAAAATTCAAAAATTAATTTCTCTATCCTCGCTTGTACAAATTAAAAAAATAACAAGTCCCTGCTCACAAAAGAAAATCCACCGAAGACGCAGACCGTCGCGTGTAAACTTAGCTCGCATACGGGGAGAAGAATATTGAGATTCGAGCAACAGCAGCAGCAGAAGCAGCAGCAGCAACGCCAGCGAAAAGGCTAATCGGCTTACGCGAGTCGAGATTTGACTAAGATCCAACCGCGGCGCGGTTTTGCTTGTGCGCGCATGTGTGTGTGTGCGCGCGTTTATTTGTATGTGCTCCTATATATCCAGCGGCTTAACTTTTTCGGCATATAGTTGGACAACATGCGGGCTTTTGCTCATCCTGAAAACATACCGGCCAACTCAATCTTTCTAGCCGGAGAAAATGATGCCGTTGCAAGGATCTGGTTTTATACTCGGATGCCTGGGTTATGTGCGCTGGATGCGATAAAGTAAGCGGATAGTTGTTTTTTTTTCTTGGGGCGACGCGATGTTTGGATCTGTTGATTTTAGGATGTAAACATGTTGATGTAAGCAACTTTACGGCGCGGTGGTACATATTAACTATACAGACTTTTTGAAACTCGTAATTAAAAGTGTACTTTGAATATAAATTAAGATTATAAGCATTTATTTTAATTTATAAATATGATGTCGATAAGAAATTACCCAATTGCATTTAAAATTACGTATTACGCGCAGCGATTTACTTTACATAATTTGTTGTTCTAGCAATAACCCAATGAACTTTACTACACATAAGTAGTATCGTCACGGAAGAAAAGCAAAATATGAGCGCTGCATTTAAGAATATGAAATTACGTGTAATTTTCTTCTTATCTTACACATTATATTATAATGGAAAAGCTATTAGTTTTAAATTGATATGCTATGCGAGTCGGCTTATTTAGGTCACGATTACTATATACGCAGACGCTATAAAAAATACCAATTTTTTTTATGAAATCAGCGCCTTGTTCTATAAACAAGAGTTATGATGAAATCTAATTGAGATTTTGACGCTTTTATTATTTTCTTGTGCAATTAATATGGCGATGTAAAAGACTGTATTTTAAAAAAAATGTCTACAAGTATATATATGGTCCCTGTTACAGATCAGACTTATGGGCTATTACTGACTCAAGCCGCAGCTATAGAGAAACATTTATTTCGCAAACTCATCTGAGACACAAAATAAAAAGAAATTAATAGGTACAAGAATGATACAATTATTTTAATTAATAAAATTGTTCAAATTTCTCAAAATCAGAAATGATTTATTATATTTTATATTCAGCGCCATCGATTTTATTACTACGTTAATATTTTTCAATAAGGAAATAAGAAACTCCCAAAGTTCATCAATTCATTCTTACGAAATCCAATGCACATCAACTCTGTCACCGCATCAAATCAGCTCTTTCATAGTATTGATCGGCCAACGCCACCAGCATATAACGCAAGGTCGCATAATTCATGAAACTAATTACCATCCGTATATCCATCGCTCGTACAGTTCTCGCGCAATCTCGACCAAGTCCACGCATCGTCATCAAAAGTACTACCTGCCCCCCCCCCCCCAAGAAGAAAAACGCATTCCCCTCATAATACAATCATACGACCTGCAGCTCCAACAATAGCCGCACCGTCGCATCGTGCAGCTCCTCGTTAGACTCGCTGCGCGCCGGAGCTATTGTAAATGACGCTCCGAACGGCGTGTAGTAGCGCACCTATAGGTACACACGCTCTGCAGCGCACACGCTTTAATAAATCTGCCGTCGTGGCTCTGCAACGGACAGGTATAGCTCGAGGGAGAGAGAGAGAGAGAGATAGAGAGAGGGTCGGTGGCGCCTGGCACCGAACCGCGAGCTGCGCGCAGACAGCGAGCTTAATCCACGTCGAACGATTTGCAGGCGTTGGCCTCCATGATTAACGATCCTCTTGCACTCCCTCTCTCTCTCTGTGCAGAGGAGCTCAACGACGCTAGGCTCATTCCTATGCGGCTTGCGACGCAACCTCCTTGGATTTCTCGGGGCTCTGTGCACGTTGGCATCTTCGACACGACACGAAACGACACATGCGCGTCTTTTGCGTTATAGCCCTCGTAAGAGCGATATCGGTTTAACGCAGGGACCAAGTAGTTTTATTTAAAAAGAAAGTTCGTTATTCAACGGAATCGTTTCTTTCGATACTATACAAATCGATATATGTCCATTCCCAACCAAATAGGAATAAGAGAACGATTCACGACTATACGCAAAGTATCTCGTTGACAAAGCACTCGAAATAAAATCGTCAAGGAATCGATAAACGCACGCGCGGATATATACACGAAGCTATAGAGTATAAGGAAGGAAGAGAAGAACAGCTGCCACGAGAGGATAAATAAAGCAGACATTCTGTAGAGCGGGGCTGCACTCGGTTCGCTTAAAACAGAGAAACAGAAAGATTCCCGTCGAAATGGGCAAAAGGTGGCGGCGGGGTGGCGAATCAAGGAGCGAGCGAGAGAAAGAAAGAAACACTCGCGCGCGAGCGATAACCAAAGGAAAAAGGAGAGCGCGCGGAAAAATCTTTCCGCTCGAGCGGAGGGAATTTATTGCAGCGCGCGTTCGTGTCTGTCTCTTGCCTGCCGGCTACCCACCCCCTCCACCCGGTATATACCCACTTGCACAGCCCCTACTGCGCGTGACAGGAGCTCGATAAAATTCAGCCCCGCGTCCGCGCGCTTCTAATAAACAGGGAGAGAATAAACGCGAATTCATATGCTCCACGGCCTCTCGGTAAATATGTACTTATTATGTAATAAATCTGTACGGTCTCTCTCAGTTTTTTATTCTACATCTTCCGTACTCGATGTGAATGTAAATGGAGGCTGCAGCGCCAATGTCTGTGTGTGTGTTTATGAAAAGACGATCGAGGAAAAGACAGCTTTACGAGAAATTTCGATTATGTGGTGTAAGGCGCTAGCGTCGATGCTGCGAGCCGTGTGGTTTTGCATTAATGACAGACTGTCTGGTGGCTTGCCTGGGATAAGAATTGAAATTCGATATTGCGTTGTCTGGCAGTCAATTTCTTTTAGGTGTGCAATTATTTGTTTGATTACCGCATGAATAGTGTATGATTCAAATTTACTGAACAAAAAATATTTTTGTCTCAACGCTTCATAGGGCTATGATACTTTCATTTGGGTTCGGAGTAAAGGGATTGCGCATCAGACATGATTTTAATTATTTTCGAGTATGTAGTAATTTGAAAAAATTCAATTAGTATAAAAGAATATCGCTCGCGCAATGGGGATACAGATTTAAAATAATCAACTACAAAAATATCCAGTCCAAACCAGCTTCCAACAAAAACATTACAAAAGGGTTGTAAAAATATCATCTATAGAAACAATGTTTTCATTCTGTCTGTATCTACAAATCTAAATAAATAACAACTATCAAAATTCCACGCATAAAAATAAAATACATTCCAACACATAGCCATAAAATTCCCACGTTAAAAATATTCATTCCATACCGTCCAAAATCAGGTGTTCAAGGCAACGGCAGCGACCAAATGTACGCGTACATATACACGCATAGCGAGTGAACGAATTCAGAGTGACGGCAAAGGCATCGATCACGCCCAGTGTAATTGACGGTCCGTTGAGCAAAGCCTCGCTATATATGGCTGCAGTAACGCAGAGACTGAGTGAGTGAGAGAGAGAGAGAGAGAGAGAGAGAGAGAGAGAGAGAGAGAGAGGCGCCTTGCGTTGTCGCTGACACGAGTCAACCGTACTATACAATGGAAATGCGTGTGTGAGTGTGATAGATGTACAGTGGGTGCACGCGAGTGCATGTGCTTGTATGAATGTGGTTTGGTGGCCCTGGTACTGGTCCACTTGTGAATTTCCGCGGAAAGTTATGTTTTGTTATATACTGTTTAGCTTGAAGCTTTTGTTCTGGTGATGGTGAAGATAAGAGACGATCCGTATATAGACAGAAACACATTCGATGCTAAGTTATTGTATCATAGATTGAATTTGGTTGAGATAGGATTGGTTGGGATCACGGATACGCGTTTTACGGATGAATAGTTACAGCTGTTTAAAGGGTGACATTTACTGATTCCGCCAGAAACTGTACATATTAGTTACCAACATTTGCACGAGGTTTGGAATAGATAATAGCTTCGGAATTTCCAGAAGCTAAACCAAACAAACGATTGAAAAAGGAAACATACTTGATTATCATTTGAGCTAAATCCATTATCATGCTTTAAATATGATACTCGCAGCTGCACTTAGTGCACTATCAATTCGCCGACCGATCTCGCAGGCCTCTGTTTATCCAGCTGATCGGTTAGATCGTCCGCAAAGTACCTTCTAATTCGCTGACCCATTCTTTTGCATACCCCCTAGTACGTGCTCGATTGCGATATATTGGATTTTGAAGCCGTTAATACGCACGAGCCGTGCGCATTATGACCATTTTCCCCGAATATCCTCTGCAACTCTAACCCCAGCATTAACGAGAGATTGTGCACATTGGTAAAGGGAAAGAATGCAACTATTCAATTTGATCTACAGCCGCGGCAATATCAACACACGAGATAAACAATGAAATACAAAGCGCAGTCCATTTAGCGTTCAAGGTTAACAAGTGCAATATTTGAATTCTGGAAAGTTCATTCTCCCATGGCGAGGAATATATACAGCATCGACAATGGCTCGCATGAGAAAATCGTAGACAAAGATTCATCTCTGCTGCTTCTACTGTGTATGTATTTGCAGACGGCGAGTTGGATGGTATAGCGGTCATTTTCAAACAACACCAGCTGACGAGTGACGGGGCAGTCGTGCGGCGCGCTACGAGCCACACAGAGCAGTGTCCCATCCAAGTTTTCGCGAGCGCCGCCGTCTCGCACCCCCGCGGCTTTGTTTGCGATACATTCTCGTGTATAGCTTGTTTGCTCGTTTCTATACCCGTGCATATACATATAGTTTGGAGCGCTGATATAGGGAGTCAGCTAATGAAACTGTTTAATGGATCGTCTCGACATTAATCTCCGATGTGTCGTTTCTCGACCTCGACCGTTCTCAGTTCTACTGTATAACGGATTTTGATTCTCGAGTCCGCAATGGATGTGTGTGTGTGTGTGTGTGTGTGTCAATTGATTCCCGCGCGGAATGATGTGAATTCGATAGGGAGGGTTTCTGCGCCACAAGTGAATTCTTCCGCAGAAGCTGCAAAGGCATTAAAAAAGATAAACTCGGATCTCTTTCAGCGCTTTCCACTCGATTCTCATACCCAAAGAACTCTCTAGACGCGTCTCCTCAGCCAAAAGCGTCAGACGCAAGAATCGCACGTATAGCCGCGATAATTTAGAGACTGCGGCACCACCTAACCACACTTTCTAAAGCGTCCTGCGCTACTCTCCCATCCAGAAGACACACACACGCGCGCACACAGAGGGGACGAGTAATTGGTTGCCTTTGCACCTTGTTCTCTTCCCCCTCCCGCTCTCACTCTTACTGAGGGTTAGAGATCGAGGAGACTGTATAGTCCTTGGGTGGGTGCGCCTCTCTCTCTCTGGGTAAGGCGCGACTTTAATGGACGAGCGGCTGCTCGCGAGCCAATTAGCCTCGTTAAAGGGCGGCGGCGGTCGCCCCTCGCCGAGTAACGATCGTAAAATGCATCTTCCCAGAGCGCGCGAGAGAAAGGAAATTCCATTAGCCGAAGAGGGTAAAAGGGGGGAGGGGGCAGGGGGAAGAGGATCTCTCGCGCCTCCCGAATACGAGAAACGCCCGCGCCGAAAGAATATCCTGGGCTCTCTCTCTCTGTGGGGTGTGAGTCTCGTATAGTCGAGGTGCAGCAGCAGTTGAAGTGCATGCGCGGGGTGAATTTGGGTTAAGGAGGTTGGCGAGAAATGAAGATCGTTCGTTTGGCGGAATGATTGCGTTCTCTTGGTGGCTCGAGCGAGATACGCGTTGTTTCGCGACCCCGCAAATTCCAACGGGCCCCGCTGAGTAATTGCTTTTCGTTTAAATAATGCGTTGTGCATGCATTTATGCGCGCGATCTATAGGCGGCTGAAAGTTTTGCCGCGGACTGAGATTTTGGCGCGAATTTTAGATGGGCCTGCCGCAGACGTGAATTCGAATATGTATATATTCTAGTTCTAGAGCTGCACTTCGTGCAATCTTAACGACGGAATATTTGTCTGTTTGCGGAGTTTGGTTGAGCAATCGCTGGGGGCAAAGGTAACGAATTTTACCCGGATTTTAACGACTTTCGTATGAAATAGACGCGTTCTTGTTGTTGTATCTGTGTATGTGTGTGTGTGAGAGAGAGAGTGAACAGAATAGTTCAATATTTCGAGAACGATCGAAGCGATTTTAATCTATCATCGTTTCGGATTATTTTTTTTTTAATGGGATTTGGATAGGAAAAGGGTTTTTTCGATCGATCGATTAGCCATTGTATTTCATCGAATTTCCCGTTTTAGATTGCGCACTGTAGTTGAAAAAGAAAAACCAATGTGTTTAAAATATGAATTTGTTTTTGTCGTCGTACGATAACTGCAATGAAAATTGAACCATCTGTCCGCGAATTCATCACCAAGATTGAAATATGCCTATAGCTGAATCCATCGATCAATACAACTTTTTACGGTATACCATTATTCGCAAATCATTCTTGCAGGGCAGTATTAATCTACGATAAAGATACATCCACGTAGTTTTCAGATACCGCAAGAATGAACGCAACGTATATTCGTCACATAGGGAAAAGAAAAAAAAGACTCGATAAAAAATTTCTAATCTTGGTAAATCAAACTGAAGTTTGGCGATGTTCCGTACAGTGCATTAGGCTAACGAGAATGCGAAGCAGAGTATAGAAAGTCTGAGAAATGAATAGAGGCAGACAGAAAGGGATGGTATAGCGACTGCGAGAGAGAGAGAGAGAGAGAGAGAGAGAGAGAGAGAGAGAGAGGGAGAGAGAGAGGGAGGGAGATAGAGAGAGATCGAGGGTCAAGCTTTACTGTCTCGACGTAGCTCGTTAATTTCGCAGTGCACCTACTTAAGTCAGTCTTAAAAGCCGACTCGATACTTCCTCTCGCGTTCGCGGTATGATGTTGTCTTGCGCTAATAAAACAGAGCCTAGTGGTGAAATAATTCGATTTCACTGAGATTCATTTTAATGACGACGAATTTTTATTTAATCAAAATCTGTTTGAGAACTGGCATTTTTAAGCCTCCACCGATTTCCTCATTTTGGAGAATATTTTAATCGTTTACACAATATAAACTTTTGTTGTTCAACTCACCTTAGTTAAATTTAGAAATACGAAAGACCATTTATTACAAAAAAATACCTTTAAATGGCACAAAAACTACCTTTAAATGAAGGAAAACAAAGAAAATGGAAATAAAAGCTCCAGCAGACATTCCAATGGACGTATAAAAGTGATGAAATTAGGTAAGGCCAAGTACGTAGCATTAACAGAGCGAACAATTACACGGGACTGTACGTGTATGTGTGTGTGTGTGTGTGGAGGGTGTTTCCGTCGATCGTCGGGTCTGGGCCGGCGCTTGCGGTCAGGCTTTGCTCGGCTGATATATATATATATATATACACGCCTGGCGGATTTGACGCACGAATGAGCCGAGTTTCGCCCTGCATGCTATACACAGACCGACTCTCAATGGCACAGCGGTGCACACGCGGAAAGAGAGATACACATGGCCAATGAGAGAGGGATAGAGGGCGAGAGAGAGAGAGAGAGAGAGAGAGAGAGAGAGAGAGAGAGAGAGAGAGATGGAGAGAATTAGGGAACGAGTCGCGCAGAAAACAATAACTGGGCGAATTCGGCTTAGTGTAAAGGACGACGAGAGAGAAAGAGAGAGGTGTACGCGAGATGTATGGATTTTTCGATTTCTCGGTTTTGCGGCTGGTTTTATCGAGGTAGTCGAGTTCCCTCCCCCTTTTATTTTACTTCCCAACCCCCTCTGCCACGTGATGTGCTTCTTCCGCTTCTGCGCGGTTGCGAGTAGATTGGAATTTTCAAATTGCACAGATTGTTGAGCAATTCTCTCTCTCTCTCCCTTTCTCTCTTTTTTTTCGTTTTCCGCTTTTTTGGTTTAGGTATAGTAAGCGTGGGCGGGACGGTTATTTTGTTCGATAGCGCGTTTTTTGCAGCTGAAAACGGACTGCTTTGCGGACTCTTTTAAAAATCAATCGAGTTTTTTTTTTGCTGAATTCGAAACGCATTTTTAGCGAATCAATCCGCGGCCTGTCGAAAAGCAAGCGTATATTCAATTGAGATTAATTGTAAGCTTCGTTTAAAAAGAGTTTACTCGAAAGTCTATATATCAATTCGAATCTTTTCGTAACGAAATTCACTTTAATCATTCGAAATATTCAGTGTATCGAGTTAAAAAGATAACTACAGCCGCATTCCTATTCACAATGACCACAACTTATTCGATTAACAAATAAGTATAATGACAATCGCAGAGGTTATAATACGGATGCTGTCGAGCGGTGGCAGTAGCTGTATATAATGCAGTGGTTCGGCGTACGGACAGGTCGAAGAAACCATGGAAAATGTAGTGACCGACGGGTGGCTGGGGGAGGCTGTCGCGTGATTTCGCGCGAGATGATGGAGAGAGATCGGTAAATGTCGCCCTCAATGATTTATCATTAATAGCCGTCATCGGTGCCCGACTCGTCGCGATCGTGCACCTGTATATCTATATACCGTTTCTCTGCTGCGATACGCGAGTGAAAGGCTACTACTGCATCCTCTCTCTCACACTACAGAGAGAGAGAGAGAGAGAGAGAGAGAGAGAGAGAGAGAGAGAGCGTATGCGCGCAGAGTGCGAAATCAAGCTCATCAGTTATTAGTGCACGGGCCGGGGGATATAGATGACATAATGGATAGCACTAACGCACCGCAAGCTATTGATTTCGGATTGCAGCGCTGCTGCTGCTGCTGGCTTTTGCCCGAGAGCAGATTATAGCTCTGCTACTATCTCTCTCTTCCTCGTGTGTGTGATCACGTTCTCTTTATCGCTCAGCCGGAGGATCTGTCTCACTCACTCTCTCTCTCTCTCTCTGTAGGGCTAAGTGCACACATATAGAGGGACACGCGCGCACGGCGGACGCCTGGCGTTAAATGAATAAGTATGACGTTTTAAGCCACGGCTATTAGATTGCCCGCGAAGCTGAACGCGGGGAATGCCGCCACCGCTGCCGCTACCGTACGGTAATGCATCGGTAATAGTATTGAAATACGCTGCTGCGAAATGATCATAATGCCCCGGGTATTGCGTGGCGAGCTTGAGCTTGTGCAGCTCGATCTTGCAGTGCAGTAGCCCTGCGATCCCTCGGTTTCGCCCAATAACGTGCCTATAATTGACTATAAACTGCCAAAGATTTTTCTATCGGTCTTACAGTCTAATCAATATTAATGGACAATCAGATTGCCTTGTTTATAATCACCCCCTATAATTATAATGCCTATAATTGATTCAAATGGAATCGGAGAAAAGTTGGTATCTATGCTATTATGAGTTATTCGATGACCTATATTATTCCTTTTCTATTTGAATTTCTCCTAAAGATATAATTGTGAAAACATGAAATTAAAGTAAACTTAGATCTATTGCGTTGCAATAATTTGTACAAGAGATTCGAATGAATTTTGTTGTCGTAAAAAGGCAAAAAAATCCATTCTAATGTACATAGGCATAGGTTTAATTTATCACAACTTTGAGCGTTATTACGACTATTGAATGCAAAACCTACCGTTATATCCCATTAAATAAAATTTGAATGAGCGAAGGGCGAATTATACAGCTTTGCCGGTGATTTAAATACAAAACGGGACTAGCCGCAATTTCTTAAAAACTCGACGCCAAGCAATATAAACGGATAATAATCGCAGTCACAAAAGCTTCTCGAAACTTCTCAATCCCTCACTTTCGTGGCTTATCACGAACAAAAAAAAAGAAAAAAGGAAGGGTAAAAAGCCAAGTCCCTCGAGTGTGGCACACCCACACACACAGACAGACGTACGCGCACACACAGTTTTTCTCCACAGCTTCTCATTGAAGAATTTGCATTTCAAAAGAGCATCGCGCCACGCGTAGCGCGGTATAATAAAAATTAACTCCACCGGCGGCGGCGGGCGTCGAGGCTGCCACGACGCGCGACGCTATGCGGTACATTATACAGAGGCTGAGCCGCTATAAGAAAGAAAAGAACGAGAGAGAGAGAGAGAGGGGGGGGGGAGGAAAAAAAGAAAGATGAAAATAAAGGTGCGATAACAAGAATTACCACTCAACGCGTCTCTCTCTCCTTCTTCACGTTTCTAATCTAAGCTGGATTAACGCCATTAGGGCGATAGCCGTAATTGATTCCTTCCTTCCTCGCTGTTTGCACTTTAATCTGGCCTCTTTTTTCCTCTTCTTATTCCTCCCCTTCTTCTCCTTCATCCTTTCTCTCTTTTTTTGTTTAAGAAAAAGCTCGCAACGAGCTGGAACTTGAAGCTTTCGCGAAGAGTTTGCCGCGATACAACCATATATATATATATTGCCGAGTAATTTATCGACTTATCTCGAAAGTTTATTTTAACGGATTTCACAGCGGAAATATATATATATATATACATGTATATACTTGTGCACAAGTTTATATCGTGAAGTTGGCGCGCGTGGATTCTGTTAAAGATATAGCTTATGTCTTCCTGTTTATAGATTTTTAGGTGAACTTCTCTCGCGCTGGACTGGCTGCTGGGCTGGCTGGTGAGTGTAAAATTTGAAGACTATTTTTCAAGACCTCTCTCCCCCGCCCCGTTAAAAAGTCCGCGAGCGAGAAACTCCGCCTGCAGTTTAAAAACTCGACGATTCCGTCTGTGTATAAAGTTTAGCGAAAAGTTGCAAACCGGGAGTCCCGCTTGGGCGCGAGTTAATGACAGCTTTGTTCCTCGATGAATCATAATTCTTCGCTGGATGCGTTGTTCGGTGCGCGCGGCTGGGCTCGAAAATATTCACGCTCAGCGAATCTTTCCCGAAACTTTTTGCTTATTTCCCCTTTGACGAGCGTCTCGAAAACACTTTCGTGGCCGCCACTACGTATAAGCGTTGTCGTACCTCGATACAAAAGTGCGGAATCAAATTGAAGTATATACGTGCCGTCTTAGCCTTATTTAGAAATCGCTTCGATTTGCGTCATGTGCGATCGTCCTCGAAAAGTACAAGAAGATATATACACAGACCTGCCGAGTCAGCAGTTAATCGTCGTATAACAGCGAAGAGGCGCCGCCGCGTAGTCGTTAAAATATCGCTCTCGCATCATGGAAGAGACGCACGCGCGCACGCAGCACAATGCGCAACGTCGGCACTAAACTGCCTGCGTATATACGCGGGGCAAAGCGCATATATGCACGGCCGACGACGTGCGAGCGAAAAAGAATGAGGTCGCTTATTTACGAGGTGCGAGAGCGAGTATATATAGATTTTTTTTTTTTTTTTTTTTTTTTTCGGGAAAGGGGGGATGCCTCGTTTCGCGCGCTCTTCCTTTCTTTCTTTCCCTGCTTTTGCAGCCCCTGCCTTATTGTCTTTGGATTTTAATGGGATGTAGGTCAGAGTGCTTTTTTTATAGGGAGGGGGGAGCAGTGCATTTTTATGAATTTCTGTTTCGTTATTCTGCGTGGAGATTGCTCGTAGAAAGGATTTTCTTTTTCAAAGTATACAATGAGCAATGTAGATGGGAAATATGCCGTAGCCTTTGATGCTGGAATTTTCACGACGACAAATTATAAATATTAGAGGGTTGATTAAAAAACAAAAATTCGATGCCTTTGAACCATTCGAATTTGTTTATACGAGGAACCGTAATTAACTTTTGCGCGTTGATTGTTGAGGAAAAATAAATAAATGAAATACAAATTTATGAATTTAAATTTGGAGAGCGAGTTGATTTAAATGTTTTACTAAAACAAATAATTTTTTTCATTCGAGCAACAAAAATAATTTCATTTTGTGCTCGCAACAATTGCAGTATAAAAAACTTTATAACATGAATATTTTAATTGAAAAAGTTCGAAAACAAAAATTACGTATGTCAACTCTATATTTTATTCGTTTTTTACCATTTCTTTTTCTAATTAACGAAATTCCATTGGTTTCAAAAGTATCGTGAGGAATTCGTTTAATTAAATTACAGTAGGCAAATATTGTTTCAAAAAGAGTAATACTTTGAATTGCATTGCTTGGGAGAATCGATGTTAAATTACTTTTTCAAATAAATATCAACAAAAACTTGACGCATTACAATCTGTGCGTCTAGAATAGAATCCAAAAGTTTGCCAATGATGACAAAGTAGCGCGAGCCACGTTTACACATCGTATAAGAAGAACAATTCAAGATCTCATCATAAACAAGTCGCGTGGCAACATATACATTGCACGGCGGGGCTCCTCTTTCGCCTCGCGCACACTCTCTCGCAGTTTCCCCTATACAAAAGCTCCTTTTTCCTACGGCCTGCCTCCTTAGTTTATTGCCGCCATCCGTTCGCTTCGCTCGGGCGAGCGCAAAGTCAAATAAAGCGCCGGGCTCGAGCTTGCGCGCGCGCGCGCCTAGAAATGCACGACAAACAAAAGCGGCCCTCGTTTTTCAGCTCGCGCGCTCTTATTTTCTCTCTGCCTCCCCGAAAGCACAAATTTGTTTTCCGCTCCGCTCGACGCGAATCGAGGCAGTTTCTTTCGGATCTCTCCCCGCTATAACGAAAAGAGTCCGTGTTAAATATTGCAGGCTGGGGCGCATCTGTGCGCGTTGCCGATAATGCCCAAAGCTGCGTTTCGCTTGATTTACCTGATTAGTGTAGTTTTGCTTTATACCGGTTTACGGATACAAGGGAGAATTATTAGACTCGAAACTGTTTAGCGTTGTTGGTAATTTCATACAGGCAATAAATGTAGATTTTGAAAGTTAATTTTAAATTTATATATATATCCTTAGCTCCAAGTATAAAAGTGTTCTGTACTTGAAGTCGAGGCATTTAAATCTGTTATCGTATAATTACACTCGCCGCGTGGTGACTTCATTATGAATTTAATTTTAGTGCGAGAGGCTTAAAATTTTAATTAAAAGCCTCGCAACTCGGTCTATCAAGCCTTTGTTTAACTGTACCAGCGAACTTCATTAGGTCGAGATTCTGAACGTGTGTAATGATTTTTCGCTCCAGTTTACTCTGAATAGGCCGCGCGTGTATATGTATAAAGCTTTCAGTTTGTCATTACGGAGTGACATGTTCCGCAAATGAATTCCGGAATGTGCGCTTTCACAGAAAAGTCAGGCGCCGGCTTTAGTTTATCTCTATCAAACTATAAATAGCGAATTGTATACAGAGTGCAAGTAGGTATTAGACCAGAAATTAATATATTCAACTTACTAATTAAGAATGAATATATATTTTATTTTTTTTTAATGCTTCTTGATTTCAGTTTGTTATCTACTCACTTTCAAGCACATTCAAATTTCAATAATGTCAATTTTTGACCCTACTGAACTAATCAACTGCATTGGTTAAAATCTCGCTCATGCGAAATCCGTCCGCGGAAACCACAAAACAGCCCCGCGGCAAAACATCCAATTTTTTCAAAACGCAATTCCAGCTCTTACCCATCCTGTGACGACGGGACACAAAATTCCGCGCAACGACCGCGCACACGCATCGCACGGCGAATCCATTCCCCCCCGACGGAACGACCAATTAGCGAGCAATCCCGCGAGCGCCTATAGTCGCCACCGCCGCCGTCCATGGCTCTCGTAAAAAAAGCGTGTGCTCGTCGTGAAATTTGTCGAGCGCGCTTCTGGCCGCCCGGGGATTGAGAGAGTCACGATAACAGCTCGATATAAAAGGAACGAGCGACATTTTTTTTGCCGCGGCGTTATCCGTGAAGCGGATTATTAGCAGGGATGACACGACCTTTATTCTTTATCGCTGCGGTGGATGATAAGAGTTCGTCTGTTTCTATACTTGTGTGTATTGGGCATAATGGTATGGTGGACCCAGACTCTTTTCTAAACTATTCCTGTAGATTCTTTTCAAATAATCGACGTTTTTCGCAGAATCAATGTTTCATTACATAAAAATAACAATTGATAAATTACTTAAAACAAGAAGGAAAGAAAAACTTCTAACCCTATCAGATTACACGAGGCAAAAAACGCACAGTTGGTCCCTTGCAAAACGCCTTGAAAAAGAATCATTCGCGATTATCCAGTCGTTCGGCGAATCGCTAATCGTAAAAGTCGTGCAACCGGAGCCGCAGAGAAGCGTTAATCGGTCGCGTGAGCTCCGATGATTAAGCAGCTCGTATACACAGGCTCGAGTGGATAAGAGGCTGGCGCGTAGTTTGTGATCGCGATCCCAATGATTATATATACACTGTGACTGCGGTTGTCGCGTATTTATGCTGCAACGTCCAAGTATTAGGTGTACAACTTTGCTTCCGCCGTTTTTCGATAGATGGCTGCAGCGGTAAGTGCCGGTTGAAATAGGCGGGTCAAAAATTTCATACAGTAAGCTTGGACATCTGTCAACATAACGATAGCAGCACATAAGTGAATTTGTGTTTGCATCAAAAGTGTATTCTCGATCGAAGATGTCAGTTTTCGAGCCAAATTCTCGTCATTTGCGGGAAGTGTTGATTTTCTGCTTTCATTTGAAGAAAACTGCGGCTGAGGCTCATCGAATGCTCTCAAGTGCTTACGGTGACGCTGCTCTTAGTGAAAGAACGTGTCGTGAGTGGTTTCAACGCTTTAAAAGCGGTGATTTTGATGT
>UELV01139517.1:0-17982 GCA_900490015.1 Megastigmus stigmatizans
CCCCCCCCCCTTCCCAGTACATAAGGAAAGCGTATTGAGGTAAAGACGGTAGCAGTACAGCCGCAAACAAAAGTGAGCAGGTACGCGTCAATGGGAAGAAAAGAGAAAAGCCAAGAAGCAGCACAACAAGCAGGCATATTCTTCGGGGCACTCCAGGAAGAGGAGTAGCAAATAAAAGAAATAAAACAGAGCGAGAAAATCAGACACGAATGCTCGAAAACAAAAGCACATGGCCAGAACGAGAAAATCAGACATGAACGCTTAAAAATATAAGCACACGGCCAGAACGAGAAAATCAGACATGGATACTCAAAAATAGAAGCACAGCGGCCAAAGCGAGAAAATCAGACGCGGACGCTCAAAAATATAAACAAGCGACTCTCGAAGCGATGGAAAGTGCGCAGAAGTTCCAGCATCAACTGGATCAAGGTCAAACAAGAACAGGCAGAGCGGCGGAGACAGGACAAGATATATATATATATATATATCAGACAACACAACATATGGGATCCCAGTAGGAAAAAAAGAAAAGGAAGAAAGAAAAACAAAATCAGGTACAGAATCCAAAAAAAAAAGACGAAAGAACGGGGAAAAAAAAGAAAATTAACACCCGGCTGTCTCGGAAGAGAGTAGAGCGAAATTCAAGAAAGAATAGGACACATCGAAAAATCATCTCATATGCAGGTAGACACGAGAGGAAATTAAATCGCACAATCACACCAAGCGTGAAAAGAAGTTCGAGAGTAGACCCAGTACGGTAAGAACAGAACGCGCCACAATAAGAGGCATTCCGTCGAGCCAGCAGATCAAGCACTCAGCTGCCAAACTTCAAGCCCGCAACCATGGACCGCCGGAGACAGCAGGGCGAATGCATGGACTACAAGTGTCGAGTAGCCAGCGAATTGACTGCAAGCATAAATAAAAAAAAAGAGTATTGAATGATCAACCAGCACCGAGAGAGCGTAACGCAACATAGCAAGTGTAAAATTAGCATTGGCGATAACTTAAGAACAAAATAATCTTTGGGGATGAAACTTTTTTCAATTACAGTAGAAATTTAAAATCTGTTAATTAAGCCCCGCAAAACTTCATAAAACCAATGTAAAGCATAAATTAATAGAAATGGTCAAAATTTTTTTGAGATTAAAAAGCAAGTTCAAAGTATAATAGGAAGGCTCCTCTCTGTCCTGCGGTTCTCATACTTGCCATCGGGGGCGCTACCGCGCCCCTTGATGTAGACTGTCACCATTCCAAGAAAATCTTAACATAAAATATTTATAGGAATCTTAGTTTGCTACTCGCCGTCGGGCGAAAGTGGGAAAAATCGGAAACCCTCTTGTGAAAACTCTCTGTTTCATCTAACGCGCTCGGTCGATATCGATCTTTATTATTAGGGTAGGTAACATAAGAAAATAAGGGAGAAACCCATATGTATCTGCTATAGATCTAATTATTATCTTTGGAGTTCCTTTTTTTAATTTGAAAATTTCTAAAATTCTATGGCATGGCGCACGAAGTTTCAGTGGCATGATAGCTGAATTTTTTAATTAATGATTGAGATTTTATTTTCTTTAAGGTTTGATTTTTGTTTTAGGAATTGAGGTTTAGTTTTAGGAATTAAGAGCATAAGGCACGATAAATATGAACACTCATTTTATTAAAATTATAGAGATGACAAATTATATATAATGGAAGAACAAACGGAAATTAGCTAGAAAGCACGAATCGTCCATCGTACGCAAAAATCAAAAGTGCCTAAACGCCGAACGGACGTGCGAGGCCCTCGAATGTTCGAATTTGCACGTGGGTGTGTGTCAAAGGAAATGATGAGTTTTAATTTTAATTGTTGATAACAAATGGATTGTTTATAACAATCGCCTCCTTGAGTGATTAATGCGTGTATGACAAATTATTCCTTGCAATATTCTCAAGTCGTAGGAATTTATTTGAATCGATTTGAGAAAGTATAGGCTGAGACTTATAATTAGTTGCTATTGTATGTTAATGCAAAGAATAAATGATGTTAATTGCGGTGATGTTACTTTTACATGTAAGAGTATTCATGATTACTCATATTTTCCCGAAATTTGCATAATCTTCCGAGATTATCGCAATTTTCTATTGAAAACACGTGTTTGGAAATTTGGGAGCTATTTTTAGATTGCCCCTTTATCATCGGAAACTATCCTTTATTTGTTTTTAATTATTTATGCGTAGTTCCGGCTTTCTCGAGTTTTTTCGTGCCTCGTTTTATAGGGGGGCTTCCTCACGTAGATTAACGGTCTTTCCCAAATTTTCCCGGCTCTATTTTCCGAGTTATGACCCTGAGATGCTATTCAGGACTTCTGCACAGGTAATAAGGCCTCGCGCTTTCCTTGCAATCTGCGCGGACCTGCGCGAGTTGCTTGCGCTTGCGCGGTAGAATGTAATTGCTGTATCTTTGATATTTTAAAATAACTTGGGGAGGACGTCGTTATTATAATAAGGCTAATAGTTTAAACAATAAGGAATTTATTTATTGCTAAATAAATTATGCAATTTTACGGATATGATTCCCTTGCAAGGTCTGACATATTAAGTTATGGGAAGAATGCAAAGACGCGTGATATTTCGTTTGTAAACTCCGCTCGCAGTTTCGACCGTGTCGATTCTAGAGATGTTGTCACTCTCATGAAAGACGTTGATGATAACACCTAGTTGCCATCTTCCGCATGTGATGTTATCTTCCAGATGAAGGATCACTGATCCGGCTTTCAGTTCAGCAGTTGATTCGTAACATTTTTGACGAACTTCAAGTTCGTGCAGATATTCCTTTCGCCACTGGTTCCAAAAATCTTGTCGAGCCTTGGTGATGGACTTGTAAGTCGACAGCCAGTGGTCAGAAACTGAAACGACATTTGGTTTTGGTAAGAAGTTGAAAGGTCGCCGTATGAATAAATCAGCAAAAGTGATAACGAGAGGATCGTTGGCATCAGCCGAAAGAGAACACAAAGGTCGCGAATTCAAAATCGCTTTAATTTCGATTATAAATGTGCTAAGTTGCTCGTAAATAAGTTTCTGATCTTTTAAGACGTGTTTTAAATGATGTTTAAAACTCTTTACACTTCTCTGAAATGGGGAGAGAGGAGGATTAAAATGCCACTCTATTCGCTTGGATAAAACAATTCTCGATTGAGTTTTGGAATTCAGGAGTATTGAACAATTTTTATAACTCACGAAGCTCTTTGTTAGCTACAACGAAGTTAGTGCCATTATCAGAATAGATATGTTCAAGCACACCGTCGACCAATAAACCTACAAAAAGCAGCTAGAAATCGTTCGGATGAAAGATCCGTTGCGAGTTCGATATGTACAGTCTTGGACGACATGTACACAAAAACACATCCATATTGCTATGTATGTCCGGAAGTAGTCCGGGCGCGTGGGTGAAGGTGTTGAAGTAATAAGACAGTGTGTAACTATATTACATTTATTGGGTGCACTATATACATAAACGTGTACGCTTGGGTCGTCGGGCGTACCGAGAGTGAGAAGCCCCATACCGCCGCACCGCGCTCGGGACGGCTCGAGCCACGCAGCGCATGCGTGACATCAGCGACCACAATACGGTCGCTGTGCGCGAATACATCACACATATGTTTTGAGAAAGACTTTGTTACGATCTTTTTTCTGTTTTGTGATGATAGGACCGAAGAAATCGACACCGGTATGGCAAAAAGCTGAAGCTTCATTTACTTGTGACTCTGGTAAATCCGCCATTTGAGCATGAGAAATTGTTGGCCTTTGGTGAATTTATTCGGGACGATGGCGAACGAGATTTCCAACTCTTCTTCTTCCGTTCAAGATCTAGTAACGGGAAAGAATCGTATGTAAGGTGCTCTAAATGTCAGAATGCATATTCTCGTGATGAAAATCGTGAATGATCATATCGGTTATATAATGATCAGGTGGTAACAGAAAAGGATATTTTTGTCCGTAGAAGAGATGGTACATTTACTAAATGTCCGCTATAATAACATAAGTGTAGGTACGAAGACGCAGAACTTGCTTAAAAATAGTATTTTGAATAGTGGGACCTACCACTATGGACGTGGACGTTTTTACTGGCGCGTCGAAGACTACTTAGACCTTGGCAGTTTAGATAGATTTTTTATTACAGCGTGATGCGGAAGATAACCATCCCCATCGCCACAAGGAGTCATGTGACCAAAGGAGATATATTTCTCCATGATTGTGATGTATTCAGTCTTTAAAGTGGGATTCGATTCGAATTTCCACTCTAAGGAGTAAAAGCGTCTAAGTGCTTGTTGTCTAGATTCGCCTAAATTGAATTTACTATCCCTAAAGGGAAACCGAACGATGTACCTGCCGATAGCATTACGTTTTGTATAGTGTTGCTCGCAAGCGACTTCATCACGAGATCGAACGGGTTCGTGATCGAAATCTTCGGTGAGCCAAAAGCGCTCGATGGTTTGTTTAACTTGATTATGTTGCAGGATGTTTGATCTGAAGACACTAGAACTTCGGAACCTCCAGCCAAAATCCTACGCGAGTTTTCTATAAGATAATCTCTGATTCTTTGTGGTGGAGTCTGATTCGACCAACCGCCAAAATTGATAACTTGTTATTGGAAGCTAAAAGGATATCGACTGATTTGGGCAAGTGATTATAGAGTAGAGTGTGATGATTTTGTTTGCATTTCTTGCAACGCTTGTCACTTTGCAAGGAACTGGGTGACTCCACAGACAATTACGACAGCTTTTGTGAGCTTTTACAAGTTTCCATCGTTCTTGTACACTGAGTTGATTGAATGAAGAGCATTTAAATAAGCGATGACCCTCATGGAATTTAGGGCAAGAAGGGAAAGAAGTGAAAGTTGACGAAGTTTACGTGAAATTAGTGAAGAAAGACCTAGCGCTTGTCTTGGAGTTTTTGGTATTATATAAGGACACGGGTTCTCCGGCTCGTTTTCTGTTACCGCCTTCAGTTGAAGTGTTTTGCTGCAATGAGCGAAACATGAAAACAGTATTTTTCACGAAAGTGTAGAATTCTGTCAAGGTTCGTATCTTGTTAATGTCGAGGGTTTCTTCACACTTAAATTTGGTGTTGGGGAGAAGATGCTTTTCTAAAAGCCTAATGACGACTGCATCAGGAATCGAAACATCAAACTGAGTCAGCAAATGCAAATGTTGTTTAGTTTTGTCAACAAGCGCTTACAGATCTATTCCCGAAGCTTTGGAAAGCATCGGAAGATCGAAGATCGTGTCTAAATGCCTAACCATCAACAATCTTTTCTGGTCGTAAGATTCGAGAAGAGCTTCCCAAGCCTTTGGGTAATTTTCGTCGCTATCGGGTGTGACGTCCAAGTTAATGTACACTATTAGTGTTTTTGTACCTGAGTTTTCACTCACTAGCACGGGATGTGTAATTCTGGCTAGACTGATAGATTTCATTCCGGAGACGCGGTATTTATACAGATTCGATGCTCGTTTAACGCGGTCCCGGATATTATTTTTCCCTTTTTGCTTTGAAATGTTTCCCCAGAGCGGTGCTCGTAAAGGGAACATTTATTCTTTTATTACTTTATCTCCCTAATGCAGCATGGTTAATTCCTCTCTGGTTATCCCAGAAGAATCCGTCATCTGTGTTATACAGCCGAATTTTTTTGTTGGGGGCTAACTTTCTACAGCTACTAATTCTGAAAGTCCAACTTTTCAAAAATACACGCTGTATTTATTTGTTTACCTTAGAAAGGCTAACTCCCTACGGGTAAAACCTAGGAGTCTGACTCAATCTAGTGTAAGTATTATTTATTTACAAGGACTAACTCTCTACGGCGTTGCAGCCGAGAGTCCGATACCTGGAGGTGCAAGTGTAGAAGTGTTGTTGCTTGGAGGTATAATCCAAGGGATTATTCCTCCTTGCTGCCACTGATGTCCCTTCTTGATTTTATAACCAGTGTCATCTGTAACGTCCTGACGGACGTACACAAAGATCTTACTTTAATACTCTCCTTTTTTGACCTGGACTCTCGTGCAATAGTCAGGGCTGGAGAACGTTGCTTTCAGACCGCTGCTTCCTGCCTTCGTTTATTAATCGCGAGGAAGTCTTCTAAACTCTCTACCTCTAATGCTTTAATATAAATGATGCTGATCCACCAAACAGACCAGGTTTCCCCGTTCAAGAATGGCGGCTATTCTAAACCTGCTATCCAAGAGGACCGGCTATTCCGTTCCTCGTTGGTAGCTTATTTTCGCACCTAAATACTTCCTAATAAAGACTCTACTCACACGTACATGCACTTAATCTTGCGGACACTATATATATATTCAGATAAAATACTTATTCTAGACTGACCTTTTTATTCTTTTTTCTCCTTCTCGTTTCTGCTGTTCTGCTTCCCCTGTTGGATCTTTGTAGATACGAATTCTTTGCAAAATAATGCACTAACACGATTTCAATTTATATTCTTGCACTGAACTTTATTTAACACCTTAATCTGTCTTACAATTCACGTCTTCAATTACAATTTCACTTCTTATTGGCTTCTGCGTATTTGCTCACAATCTTTCTTACAATTCACGTCTTCAATTACAATTTCACTTCTTATTGGCTTCTGCGTATTTGCTCACAATCTTTCTTACAATTCACGTCTTCAATTACAATTTCACTTCTTCTTGGTTTCTGCGTATTTGCTTATAATCACACTTTCTTTTGTTACAACTTGTTTACTCACTTTTCTCTCTTACAATTCACGTCTTCAATTACAATTTCACTTCTTATTGGTTTCTGCGTATTTGCTTATAATCACACTTTCTTTTATTGCAATTTGTTTACTCACTTTTCTTTTCTAGAGCCGCCTTGTGCGCGCTCTTTCCCGATTTTCATACTTCTCACTTTCCTAACCAAAACTGTCCTGACTCCTCTGCATTCCGAGATGCAGCACATTACCTCCGCGTCTCCGCATCGCTCCTACTTTTGCATTTCCGAAAAATCCCGCCCTTGACCTCTTTTCTGCTTATCAGGTTGCTTCCTTCCGGACGCACCTTTCGCTTCTCTAAACTATTTTCTCTACCTGTCCTTCTCTCTCTTCCTTGCTTTATACCTGAGGTGTTCCGGCGTCCCTTTACAGATGTCGCAACCTTCGATGAACCAAATTCGTTTTAACAATTTGTAGATTTATAAAAATAGTACTTTTACCAAAATTAAATAAGTGCTTGCTATAATATATATATATATATATAAAGAAAAATGTTATTACATTGATTAAATCTAGTTTGTGAATGCTTGCACTTATACGCATTATCTGGGCTCCATAAGTTTGGCGGACTTTGTCAAAATTGACCAATCGTTCTGATTTTGGGCTCCATCTATCTGGCAGATTTCGCTTCTCTTATATCGGGTGAGACTACTACCCAAGTCACTTCGGTGAACCAGTGAAAGAAGTAAGATCTGGAAAAATCGGCTCGCGCTCCTCTATTTATACTAAATCCTTATACATTGTATAAATAGAACGAGATAACCAGAAAAAGTAAGGGCAGCTGTTAGCCAGTAATAATTCGGGGTGTGCCCTTAATTGTTCCTTCGTTCTGATTTTCTATTCCCTCACAGTGTGTTAGAGTAAGACAAAGAAAAAGGTCCAGCTACGAATAGTAAAACGCTGATCCCTACTCTTGCGCAACGTTGGTCGAAGATGCATCTCGAGTAAGAGGGCGAGTGGTAGGGAGAGACGCTTTTCTTTTCTTACTCCTATGACTTGCCCTGGCGCCTGGACCTAACTGTTCTTCTAGAGATGGAAATCTCTATCTATCTCTTTCTAACGAAGATTTTCTAAGCTAAAACTATTAAACTATCTAAATCACTATAACAAATTATATTTCGCTAAGTATTATTGCATAATAATTAAGATTACAATAAAATAATATGCTTTTGTGAAAGAACGATGAAAATATCTTGAAAATTGATTAAATTACAATAGCATTAACTTACAATTTAATTGTTAATGTTTCTAATAGTCGTAGTATATATCAAAATATTGAATATGTATTTAAATCATTCGTTGTTAATGATTATTATTATTTGGATATAACTAAATATATTTATTGTACAGATATTGTATAACTTCGCATAGAAGTATGTGCTATTAATTTTAGAGTTAGAATGTATAATATTTTCTTAAGTACAAAATTTTATTGTTAATAAGGTAATGCATAAAAAAGGTAAAAGGCATGGGAATTAGTTTTATTTGTAACTTTGAATTTTCTTAGTTTCATTTAAGCGTCAAAGCTAAAAAGTGATAGCGGGCGAAAAGATAACAGTTAGGATTTTTTGACCTGCGCGTCCCTTTTTTATGTGTATTCCTTAAGTGGGTTATTTTTAGGTCGACGAGCTTCCTTCAAAAAGAGAGAAACAGGCGTTTGAAATCGGGGAAAATTTTCTTAGCAAAGTACGAATTAAAATATACGAGATTACTAAGATCCTGACGTGAATGAATAAGAGCCTCAAATTTATTTTTAAAAGCAAACCATTTGTCGGAAGTACCATCAAAGGTTGGAAGTTCATTATAATCGGGAGTTTAGGATTTTAATGGTTTCCGAAAATTGTAATATTTTGTGTGCTGGTATTTAACGTCAAATTAGCAGTCCATCCTATATTCTGTAGCTGAGTCGCAATAGTATCAGCGTCGTAAAATTCAGACTCTAATGTTTTGTACGATTCAATAAAAGTATAATTAGGATTTAAGACAGTCCGTTCTTCACTATACCTAATGTAGTCCATGTACAAGGTCGTGATGTTTGTCAAGCGCAAGTTCGCGTTGATGGGATTTGGAAGGGAGCTCGATACATAAGTTTTAAGCGTTTTTATCTGCCTATCCAAAGTTCTACATTTGTTTTCAATATACTCAACGCGCTTCTATTGATCTACAGATAAAGGCAGCGGGATGCGCTTTGCCGTTCGTGTTCCGGTAAGTAATGCAGAGCGAGAAAAAGAACAAAAATGTATTTAAATATGCTAAGTTATGTTTTTAATCTGGAATTTCTGGCGAAAATAGACACGACTTCAAATAATTTCGAATTACCAAATGTCAATTTTTCGTTTGACTTTGTATCAAGAGGACGAAAAGGAAACTTATCTGATGAATAATCCCACGTTGCACAGACCAACTGGGCGGTGAAGCTTCCTGGTGTGGAAGTGACAGCAGCAGCTCGATGATGCAATGACAGCGACCGTGGAAGTCTACGAAACTGTTCGAGGAATCAGCGTATTCAATTCTGCACGGTGTAGAACGTTACGACGCGCGATCTCTTTGAATGCGCGTGACGTCATTCGTGATTTTTATGAAGTATTTCATACCTCACAGCAGGCACCATGTTTCTACGTTAAAGTTGTTATCATGCCCTAGGTGGCAAAAATTACTAACCTCTCGCGAGCCGTGCATTGACAATGTTGCCACTTTTCGCCGCTCTCACGCAAACGCGGCCGACACTCACACTCGCCTACGCGCGCATTGTACAATGGTGTTGCGATGCAACAGGTACTTTAACCTATTTTTAATTAGTTTTCAAACACCACATATTTGACAAAAATAAGTAGCTTAGAAGATCGGAAATGTGGAATCGGAAAAGAACGTTAGTCGATGAAGCTGCAACTTTGCGATGAACTCAGTATTTTATGAATACCTATATTAAGAACCTAAAAACTGTCGATTAGTAAATGAAAAAGGATTTAAAACCACAGCAGTTAATTCATTTAGTTATTTGTTAGAATTAATGACATTGGCAACAGGTTAAGATTTTCCCGCTGCAAAGTGTAGGAGAGGTAGGAGTGTGCAGTACACTGGTACTACACACCGCATAAACAGCCCCGTTACAACTGGCTCCCCGAACGTGTTCGGCTACGGGAAAATAGGCGCGAATTTATTCGAAAAAAGTGTGCTCGGAAAATCGTTGGAGTAAGAAATATTATTTCGAAATAATATTTTGAACGCGAAATTCCGAGCAACGAATATCGAGAAAGCTCGCGTAGCGAGGTATTCACAGTCAGCGCGACTTTGTTTACATCGGCCGGGAGGACTGCAAAAGCCTCGGCACGTGCAAGCCGTACGTATAGAGTGAGAGCGAGAGAGAGCGCAAACTCTACAGCAGTGCAGGCAAGTGCGCCGGCTGCTACGGCCAAGAGAGTGCCGAGAGGGGAGCGCTCAGCTCGAATTCGGTGTCGAGCCAGCGCGAGCACAGGTGCATAGGTGTAGACGCCAAAATTATTGATTTTATTATATTTTAATTAATATCGGCGTGGGCTCGCGTCTGAAGGCTGTGTACGGTGGTATGTGCTGTGCACAGCAGAAATAGTGGTGTGCTAGGGCCGCATATTTATTTATTTAATAATTTTAATTTTTTATAAATTGTTATGAATAATTGAACGGCGAGGTGCTTCACTCGTCCAAGTGAGTATACCGGATAAAGGAGAGGGTGGATTATTGAACAATAATCCACCTCTTGTAAATTAAATACCGGTAAAACTGTCGGTAAAACAGTTCGTAATTTTTTTTTGTGTGCTGACTTTCAGAAATTTTTGACTTAAAAATTAAAAAAAGAAACGGACGAGTGAGGTACATTACAGTATTGTGAGATATTATTTATTTTTTGTTTGTGGCGTTTTTTTTAGGAGCGTTTTTTTAGGAAATCGTGCGACGAACAGTTAGAAAATTTAGCGGAAAAGTGCATTCGGGAGGCGATTGAGTAAAATTCAAAGTGATTTTTTGTTCTGTCCAAAATTTGAGTTTTTCAATTTGTTGGAAAGAGAAATATTAAAATTTTTTGTTTATGATAAATAGAATTTTTGAGTAGAGAAAATTCGCGTAGAGAGCGAATTACTCTCGAAAGCACGTGGAATTGATCTCTGCACACCACTAGTAGGATCCGAACCTGCGACCTCAAGTGGAAAAAACGCGAAGACACAGGGGGTTCGAACGCGCGCATCAAGAGAAGTTCGAACGCAAGAAGAGTTCGAATTTGTACGAGACGAAATTCGAACCCAAAGTATTCCTGTGGAGGGAAGCACAGTCTAGGTGAAGTCTGTGCATCCGAAACCCCGGAAAAGTGCACTAGCGAGTAAAGCTAGTGTACTTGAAGCCATACAGCTCGAGTATAAGCAGGATTCGAACTAAAGAGTTGGAGATTCGAACCAGGCAAAAGTCGAATTCTTGCTCGAGCGGATCTGGAGAGGTCTGCACTAGATCAAAATCTAGGAGTTGCAGCTTAGCCACTATGGTCTTCCCTTCGCAAAGAATAACAGGCTACAAAAATAGCTGTTGGGAGACTATTCGGCAGCCGACTTTGAGCCATCTGAGGAAGCAGATGAGCTCAAAGTACAAATGAAACATGAAAAGCTGCAGAGAGCTTACATCGAGGGAAAGGCCTTCTAAGTAACTGGATCCACGATTTACGACGAAAGCGTAAATCAGGAGGGGTTACACCCATTACAAATGCTGGTAGTGGATCCAGTGGTAAAAGCCAGCGACGAGGAGCGAACAGGACAGCTGTACAGGTTCAACGCGTCGCAGCTGGAGAAGGAGCTTCAGCCGTAGAGCTTAATCACGGAACAGATCCCGGTCAGGCAGATAGAAAGGCCGACTAGGGAGAGCGACACCGATAGCGTGACGGATGGGTCCACTTCGGGTGACGAGGTGGAGGAAGCAACAACTCTAATGGTCTTCACAGGACCTCAAGCGGGGGATATCATGATGATATTCTCCGAGATAAAGGAGTAGATGAGATTGCTCAACGAGAGGGTCTCAGAGATCTCTCGTTGCTCTATGCGCGTGCAAGCAGAGTGGCAGCGATTATCGGTTGAGGCCGACAGCGGAAGAGTTCGAAGTGAACCAGGGGAGGAAAGAGCTCCACATAGCCTCTAGCACGAGGCTAGAAGGCAGAAGTTCAGTGAGACCGAACGCTACTGGTTTTGGCCTGCATCCGAAGATTTAGGCCGAAAAAGTCTCAAATAGGCGACCTCAGGTAAATTTCCAGGATACACTTGCGTATTATCCTGGAAATAGTAGCCTATTAGAGGAGACACAGGCGCGCAGGCCAGCGCAAGACGTGTCCAATACTACTGGTGTAGGCACAGCCTGGGAGAGGGGGAATCTTTCAGGTGCTTACGTACCAGAGATGAATAGCAAGGAAACGATGGATCTGAGTGCTAGTGATAGACTCGGATCCAATACCCGATTTATTTCGGGAACCAGTACGCAGACACAATACGCAGGTCGAGGCGTTGGCCAGATCGTGAGACGATGGCAAGTTCGATTCTCGGGGGAGAAGGATCAAAGTATTGATGTATTTCTCACCCGAGTAGAAGAGTGTCGTGTGCTGACAGGAGGAGCTGTTATCCTCTCTGTCAGAGTTACTAGCAGGTATTGCAGCCAATTGGTATAGAAATGGTTGCGACATATCGAGGACGTGATCCGAGTTCTGCACTGCCGCCAGGAGGTGGTATGGAGTGAACAAGGGGTTTCAGCAGAGGTTAATTTCTGAAGCTAACGCACGCACCCAAGGCCAAGAAGAGCCGGTGCGTGACTTTATCACGTGCCTGCAAGTAATTGTGCTGAAGCAGGTTCCAGTGCTCTTCGATAGAAGCGCAGCTGGACCTGATGCACCGGAATATGCTGCCAAAATTGCAGTGTATGGTGCATCGTGCAGAAGCCCGTGACGTCAAGTCACTAATGGAGCTGGCGTGGGAAGCTGAGCTCATAAGCACATCATGTGAGGCGTTTAGGCCTCCACCGTCGCCACAGAATACAGTGATGCCGGAAGTCGCATATAAGAAGCCTCAAAAGCATCCGAAGGTCAAACCAGTAGTCTCTGGAGTGGGTACGAAAGTGGCAGCAGTAAGCCAGTATCAGCTAGAGACAACGGCATTCGCTGAGCTGCTCGAGGAGGTCAAGACTCTGACCGAGCAGCTCAAGTATCGAGCGCGGAGTAAGTCTCCAGAAGCGCTGAAGAAGCGACACGGCTATCGTAAGCCCAAAGGACGACCTAGCTCTCTCGTAACAAAAGAGACGAAAGGAGGGCATGGTGTCAGCGTCCAGGTCCGGCTAGCCCTCGGCAAGCCCGTAAGCGGATGAAATTCTATACGTGCGAGAAACCGGGGCATATGGCTAAGGATTGCCGAAGCAATATCGCGGGAAACGGAAAGAGGAGTGCGCAGTAAAGGACGCTGTGTCTCCTACGATCAAAGGCCTCTAAGTCGGCTAGAGAGGTCGACGGAAGTTGTTCAGAGGTAGTAAATACTTCTGAACAGCGTAAGGGGTCGTCAGTGCAATGTTCGGATCCTGACGAAAGTGAAGACCTATGGTGGCTGCAAGTCAACATCGGTGGATACAGGATTCGAGCATTGTTTGATCCTAGAGCAGCACGCACAGTAATGGGATCTGTAGGATTGTAGATCATCAGTGCGTGCGGTCGAGAGCTTCGACCAAGCTATGGCAGAGGTGTGAGAATGGCAAACGGTCATTACTCCGCCATCGTAGGCTACGTGAGTCTACCGTTCGAGAACGCAGGGACCCAAAAGGACGTGACAGTTACTATCTTACCAGAGTTAGATGCAGACTGTTACATCGGAATGAACTTTACAAGATTGTTCAAAGCAGTATTGGATTCTTGCAAGAACCAATTGTTCTTCAAAGATGAGAACAAATATGTGGATCTTTGCGCTAGCTGGACTCAGCAAGCGCAGAGTCACAGGTGTGTCTGCCATAGGGCTCTCTGACGTAGGATCAGCTGAGCTAGAGCAACTGGAGCAGTTGCTAGATCGACTGATTAGGCTACTAGAACGTAAAATCCGATGCACTACGCTCGCTGAGCATGAGATCGAGGTATACACTGCGCGGCCAATCAAACAGAAGTATTATCCTGTCTCGAAAAAGATCGAGGAGGAGATGCATCGTCAGGTGAAAGAATTACTCGAGGCTGGAGTAATCGAGTAGTACTTGTCCAGATGATAGATGGAGAAGAGAGAGTGCTCGAGTTCGCCAGTCGAACTCTAGCTCAGGCCGAAAGAAACTATAGCGTGACAGAAAGAGAATGTCTTGCTGTAGAATGGGCCATTAGGAAATTCAGACCCTAAATTGAAGGGTATGAATTCAAGGTGGTCACTAATCACAGCAGCTTGCGTTGGTTGTGCAGCCTGCTCAATCCAACGGGCAGGTTAGCTCGCTGGGCCTTGGAGCTGCAAAGCCATAAATACACAGTGGAGCACCGGAAAGGCGCTCTCAATAACGTATCTGACGCCTTGTCTCGCATGTACGAGAGCGCCGAACCTGATATTGGTGCAATATCTTGGGGTGATGACACTCAAGATGAGTGGTATCTCCACTGGGTATAGAAGGTTGAAGAAGATCCCACCAATAACCCGAGTTATAAGGTATATAGGTGGGCAGCTATATATTTACCAACCAAATGAATCGCTGATGGGCACGATCGGCGATGACGAAGCGTGGATGCTCGTTGTGCCTAAGGAGAAGCGAAAAGCAGTGCTTCATGAAGTGCATGACGAGCCAACTGCGGGTCATCTCGGAAGAGACAAGACTTATTCCCGGATAGCCAATTTATATTATTGGCCAGGCATGTATAAGGACGTGGAAGCCTATGTTCGACGACGCACTGTATGTCAGCAGTGCAAAGTCGTACAACGTGCCCCAGCAGGGATTATGGGGCGAAGGACTGTCACTAGACCATGGCAAGTGGTTGCAGGTGACATCATGGGTCCTGTGCCCAAATCTGTAAAAGGATTCGAGTATATCTTGGTCTTTCAGGATTTATTCACATGATGGGTTGAGGTTATCCCCATTTGTCAAGCCAATGCGAAAACAGTCCTTAAGGAGCTCAAAGAGCGTATCTTTTTGAGATATGGAGCTCCTGAAGTCTTTCTTTCAGATAATGGCACGGAGTTTAAGAACCGTGCCATTGATAGCTTTCTTGTAGAGAGAGATGTGCACCATACTATCGTATCACCATATCATCCGCAGGCAAATCCAGTGGAGGGAGTGAAACGGTCACTGAAGACGATGCCCATGGCATTTATCGAGGAGAGCCATTGAACATGGGACGATAATTTGCCAGAGCTCGTGTTTGCATTTAACACGGCTGTGCATAGTTTAGTAGGTCCTGGCAGTCCTGCTCTACTAAACAATGGAAGGCATCCAATACCTCATTTGACAATTCGTCGAGATCAAGAGCTAGCTGCTCTAGATAGCGAGCAAGCTGAAGCTCTTGACAATTGGCAACGAAAGATGGAAGATTTAATCAACCTACGTGCAGAAGCGAGCCAGAGATCGGAGGAATCTCACAACCGGCAGGCCGCTTATTATAACGCACGACGCAGACCGGCTGGATTCGATGTAGGAGATCGAGTCTGGAAGCGGAATAAGTTACGGTCTTCTGCTATGGAAGGGTTAAGCTCTAAATTAGCCCCGAAATATGCGGGTCCGTAGAGAATTACGGCCCAGCTCGGTTCCAATACCTACGAGCTAGAAGATATGGACGGGAAGTTAATAGGACCCGTCCATGCTGAGCAAATCAAGGAGTACGTCGCCGTAGAAAGTCAGATGGATCTGACAGTAGTAGACGTCGTCAAGAAACAACGTCCGATGGATGCGAGTAGTTGTGGCGTTGAGCGACCCACCACCAGCGAGCGCAACGAGCACACAGGTCAGCATCACTCCACCGGGAGATGTAGCGGCTACCTGTTTGCTTGCAACTTCGTGGCCCCGCGGAAGGCCGCGGAAGGCCACGAAAGTGGTGAACCGAGCGGGCGTTGGAATCGAGAAGGCTGCGTCGTCGATTTCGTTAGCGAAGCGAAAGCCCGGTCATCCGAAGGGCTCCAGAAAGCGCGTGATTATAGCAAATCCGGCGAATCTCTCTCCGCGTCGAATGCGTGCCACGCATTCGTAAATCCGTCTCATTTTCCTCCCTGTTTGATTTCAGGATGGATAAAGAAGCATTTAGAGGATGTGCGCCCATCTGCCCCAGGAGAGGGACGTAGTCCCGATCATCCGCGCGCGGGTAGGCGCGACATTGCGCCGCCCTTACTCCGCTGAACCACGCCCGGTCCAGCTACATGACTCTACAAGAGAGCGCGGCGCCATCAACGTCGGAGATGATGGAAGATGACACCATCGCTCAACAAGAGAGCGCGGTGCCACTTAACAAGCACGAGGTTGCACAGAAGGAGGGCTCCTATGCAGCTGATGAACCATTAGGCGCGGAGGCTCTGCCCGAGAGTCCGGGCCTCCTCAATATCGAGGTGACAGAGGGCGAGGGCGCCGAGGTCCGAAAACGGGACCCGTCGCCACGCGAGCTCGAGGCGAGGCGCTTTGAGCAGCTGCTCGAACGGGCGCGGGAAGCCTCGAGAACCAGCCTCCAACTGGAGGAGGACGCATTCGCCGAGCTCGACCATTTCTGGTCCGAGCTCGAGTAAGTGGCTTCCTTTAGTCGAAAACCGGCGGATAGTGCTGCGTGCGGTTTTCGGCGTCCGCAAAGACCGATGTCTCCGTAAGGAGGCAGAAGAGCGGCGAGCCCGCGAGGAATGGCCCGACTTGAGCGCGCTCGCGCAGAGCGAGTACGAGCTGCAGAGGCGCTCAAGCGGGCCAAGCAACACGAATCAGTCGAGGCTTGGGGGTTATCGCAGGAGCGCCGCTGCCAGGAAGAGAAGAGGGACAGCCGGTGTTACATGGGTGGCACACTGGGTGTCAAAAACTCCAAGGATTGCCCGAACATCGCGGAGCACCAGCGGTACAAATGAGTGTAGCCTCCGGTGCCCCTTTCGTTTATCTTTAATATATTTTTTCATACTTTCCTAGCAATGGTTGTGTTTCATTACAAGAACCTTTGCATCATCCACATAGGATCCTTACCTGTTCCTCAGATAGATCATGGAGCGCGATCATCGAGCTGTCACCATCCTCGAGGATTCAATCGTTAATTCGATTGTACGCTCATTCCGACGGCGCGCAAGCACCGAGGATGATGAGCAGGACAGCGAGCGTGGCGCATGTCGCGGATTAGAGAGAGATATGCGATCTCGCGAGTTAGAGAGAGAGAGAGACGGTGCGATAGGATAATTGGATCACGCAGTCAGATCGACTTCCGCCGCGAATACGGATAGACGCGAGAGTGAAATACGGCTGCTCGATACGCGACATGCCAAGTGTGTGTATGTGTGTGTGTGAGTGCGCTCGTAGCCATCCACAACTAACATGACTCCAGCTGCACTGGACTGCAGGCCAGTGCAACTGTCAAAGAGGACCGCGTGAGCGCAATCGCTGATTATACAGAGCCACAGAGAGTAAGTACTTGTATAGTACTATTGCGACGGATCGCAAACGGCGATCCGTGTGTGCTTGTGTGAGTATGTCTTACCGCGAAAAAGCCTTCTCGATTCGCGAGACACTTTGTAGTTTTTCATTGTATAAAGACTTTGCAGAATAGATCTAGATTGAATAAAATCACGTTGTATTTATTTGAATACAGAGCTAGTAGATTTCCCTTATTTTTCCCGCGATTACCGCCGCCTCCACGTGTACAGTGGAAAAGCGTTTCCACTGTGCATAAAACTAAGTAGTTGGCATCGTGAGCACAGCTCGAAGCTCACGATCGAAAGTCCGATCGACAGTGCGTGGAGGGTTAGGGAGGGGAGAGTGGTAGAGAGGAGGCTAGTATAGCGCGTTCTCCCCACCCTTAGTGCGAGAGGAGTCCGACGCTGGCCGAAGGATACTTGGACGCTCTGCTATAGAGTTTGGATTGGTGAGGGAGGGGGTATTACGGTTTCTCTATACCTATGTATATAGGGTATTCCTGGTGTAGCGCGCTCGTCAGAGTGGGGGCGCAAGACCCGCCGCTGACCCTATCGATACTTGCTGCTGCTGCGATCCGACCTGCTCGAAGGTTCAAAGGCGACTGAATTGCTAGCGACGATGCGCAGAGA
>UELV01139521.1:0-12018 GCA_900490015.1 Megastigmus stigmatizans
AATAAAGGCCTTGTGCCCCCGATTTGCTCAAATCAGTGTTTCATTTATATAAATCCCTTCCGTGATAGCGATAACCCCGAAAAAGAAAATAGACGAATCATTTAAAATCAAGTATCCAGTGGGCTAGTCCGTCAAGGCCTGGCCTGCCTAGAAACAAATTTAGAGGTCCGTCTTGCCGACGGCAAGTAGTTTTCAGTCGTTCGTTAAAGTTATTAATTTATATTGATATATAATTATGAAGGGTGCATTAAAAAGCTTAACTCTCGAACTTTAATTTCATTTTTTTTTCCATTGCACGATTAAAGACAAAAAAGTTATTATCAACTAGAAAAAGAATGCTTAGCGGGGCACGTCTGGCAGTTAAGGCGGGGCACGTTTGGCGTGAGCACGGTGTCGCTGTGGACGCCGAATCAAAACAAACAGTCATAACCTCTTTCGCGCATTTCGGAGCAGTGGCACTTCGCGAATATTAAGTCCTGGTAATTGACTTAATCTAAATTATTAGTGTTAGTTTAATGGTTAGGAAATATAAAAAACAAAACCTATAAACTCTCTTGGACTTAAATACATCCACCAGACCGCGCCAAATGTGTCCCGCTGATCTGCCAATGTTACCCCGCTAATAGAATAGGCGGGGCACGCTTGGCAGTTATCTTTTATAAGAGATAAAAAAATACTGCGTGCCCAAATGTCTTTAAACGTTACGGTATTCGATTCTTAAAGGAATAAAGAGTGCATGAATATTTAAAAGAAAGTTGATATCTATTTCCTCTTTTATTTATTCTATTTTAAACTTTTTCTGCCAGTGGTGCCCCGCTCTCCCCTATTAGGGTGTCCCTTATTTCCCAAATTCCAGAAATCGATCATGCCGCCCCCTAGATCGATTTTTTTTGACGAAAAAACATGTTTGAAATTTCGAATGACCCCAAATTCAAAGTTTTACCCGTGCCCATAGACACGACCTTTGGTAAATAAGGGACACCCTAATATATATATATAAACTTTCTTTCTCTGTCTCTCTGTCTCGCACAATGCACTTTTTCTCCTGATCCAGCATCGCAAGTATCGTATTGCCTATTAATAATGACGCTCATAACCATCCCAAAGAGACTTACAATCGTCGCGGATAATAACTACGAGCTCGCAGCGTTTCTTTTCTTTCTCTCTCTCTACGGCTCTCTCAACTCGTATATGGTGCAGCAGAGTATCCATGCAGCAGCAGCAGCGAGTCTCGCGGCGCTAATGCCGTGAGTTAAGCGAGCTCGTTACTCTGTACTTCGAGGACCATAAGTATCGCTTAGAGAAGCCTCGCGGTGGCTCGACTTTAGCCGCGGATTTACGAAAGCTGAAGCGAGAACTCGGCCATCGAGCGCTATCCGCTCGACCCTATATGCACCGATCGCAATCAGTGAGCTATTGAAATGGCGCTGCTGCACCAGCGCTATTGGCGCTTCCTGCTTTGCGCCTTCTGTGAAAACTGCTTTTCGACTCTCTCTCTCTCTCTCTCTCTCTCTCTCTCTCTCGATCCCTTTTATGCGGCTGCGCGCGTTAGGTATATTTGCGTCCGTTAATGGTAGCTACAAGGCACGAATTAAACTGCATTTATGGAGGGAGGGGAAAATCGGGTGTCGGTGAGACGAGCGATTAAAGTGCGCAGGAGCTTCTATTCTATTCTATTCTTTTTTTCTGATTTATGTATATTATGTGCGAGCTGCGAGCTGCGATAGAATTCATTGGGAAATTTCGGTGCGAGGGAGACGCTTCGAGTGCATAGAGGTTAACGGCTCGATGCCAATGGCGATTTTGGCGATTTATAGCCTTTTCTTGGGATTTGTCCCGTCTGCTGTGTGCCACATGCGGCCCGATTGCGATTGTAAACTCATTTGCAGTTTGGCGCCTTGTACTGGAAACGTTGTATTGATAATGGAATGTGATTTTCGAGAAATAAGGAAATACTATCGTTGATCTCAAGCGTAAGTTGTACTGTTGCTTGTGTAGATTTTTTTTTACGATGTTATATAATTTGTACGTTCTATAACCAATTCTTAATTAAACATTTTTACTCAATTATTCAATATTGTAATTTAAAATGTTTGCATTTCGAGGGAGTTACGATTTGCAAATTTCATAAAAAATCAAAATCTGATAATTAAATGCATTCTATTGCAAGTATGAACAAAATATTAGTTTTTATATGCCAAAAAACAAAAAAAAACAAAGATTTCTGATAACAACATCGCACAGTCAGCCTTCAAAACTGAAGAATATATTTTTGCACCGAGAAAAAGGTCCCTAAACATTTTAATGACGACTCCAACATTAAAGTTTTAAAGCGCCTAGCGGGGCACATGCTCTAGACGTTGCGCGAGTGACGAAGAAATCCCCGAAAAAGCGCCGCGCTCGCGTAGCCCGTAAATTTTCCGGGCATAAATCTCGGCAGCGTGCGCGAGCGCTACGGACAAAAATTTAACTTCCCGTGCGCTCGTGAGAAACGATTCACTTTGATCCCCGCGATCTGCGGTACCAGCAAAAAGTACACAAACACACGGAAGAGGCCTCCACCCTCACTCTCTCTCTCTCTCTCTCTCTCGCTTTATTGCGTTTCTATACATATAAATAAAATCTCAGTGGGAAGCGCGAATGTTGTATATGATAAAATTTGATGAGGCATTAGGGAGAAAAGGAGAGGGAGAGAGAGGGGGGAGGGGGCTTATTAAATAGTTATAGAAAGGATATGCGAGGTCAAAAGTCTCCAAGGAATGGCAAAAGTAAAAGAGATATATGGATTGCGACTGTACATTTCAAGTTTCAGTGCAGCATGTCGGTTGTAATTATATTGTAATTGTAATAGGTCATATGCATTAGTCTAACATAATGGAAAGTGTTGTGCAGTTTTAGTTTTTTTAATTAATTAATGTAGACGTTACCTATTATAAATAAATAATAAATAAAAATTGAATTATATTACAAATACTGCGCTTTCTTGCATCACAGCAACGTGAAATCGATCGTTACACATATTTAAATATCGAAAATTATGAATCTTATCACACTCTATAATTACTTAAATAAACAACTAATTATTACTGGATTTCTTAAAAAATATAGAATAATGCTGTCAATAATGAATTTACAAGTAGATTTGAGTTCAAGTCATCGTGACAATATATAAGAATATATGTAAGAACAAGTATAAAAATAATTTCCCGTGTTTCTCTAATAGTAATTTATTTTCAGCTCTATTTTCATACTACGATCTTTTACTGTTTCGAGCTCACGCGTTTTTTTTTTTTACTCTTTTCTGACCTTTCAGTGCTCCCCTTCAATAAAATTCAGCTTAGCAAACTATCAAATTTTCAGACTTAATCCACGTGGTTGTCACGTGCAATCCTAATGACGACTGTAACGCATCTGTGAAGTGTAATTCTACCACGGATGTTCTTTTTTTTCTCCTACGCACCGACTTTTTAACGACCTCGCTCTCAGTTCTGTTTTCCTTTCTTTTTCGCTTCTTTTTTCCTTCCAACTTTACACGCTGCTCGAGAAAGAGAGAGAGAGAGAGAGAGAGAGAGAGAGAGAGAGGCGGATCATGCCGAAAACTCAGTCGTGACTCATGGAGCTGGCTGTTGATACGCGAGAGCGCGCGGGAAAAATGTCGACGGAATTAATTTTGAACGAGTGCGCGGACGAGAATAGGAAAAAAATAGCACCGCGTACACGTGCACGTAATTATCCGGCAATAGTATCACTCAAAATTATTTAATTTTAAGACTATTTTTTCCTAGAATCATTATTTTTGATCAATTAAAGAAAATCAGTTATGTATATATTATTTAGGATACACTAAGATAAATATTATTCCAGAGAGAAATTAATTAATAAAAACTACGGGGTTTCATAACTTTAATGAACACCCTTATTTGTTTAATTATTCTCATTTACTTGACAAAAAACGAGCAGCACATTACTCTCTCGATCACACGCATATCCACAAACATCTTTTAAAAATAGCATATATCGACTCCTAGATGTTTAAAACATACTTCTATGATGGTATTTGAAACTTTTTTATCAACTTCACAAAGCTTCCTTTGGGAAGCAAAATTCCTTTGGGAAAAAATTTGTCTCCTCATTCCCTACACTGTAGTACTTTTTTAAAAACTCTTTTACGCGTTTTCGGGCACTAAGCGCGTTATTGCATCTAGCCGTTTAATAGTTAGTGGTTCCTCTTTGAAAATTCAAAATGTGTCTTCACTACATGTATATTACTCATTTTTTTTTTTAAAATAAAGTATTTTATTACATAATATATAGTTCATATGTCGTGAAATATTATAATAATCGATTTATTTACTTTCAAAAAGTTGCAAATTCTTAAGGTTTCGGACAAAGGCATTAACGAAATTTTGTAAAATCGCAACATGAATTTGTAAATTAAATATTACTGTACTTTAGCAAATTTAAATCATAAAAAACATCTGGGTACAAAAAATATAGATACTGTAACAAGTTAAAAAAAAAATCATTTATCTACATATTTATACTTTATTGTTCATTTATATACAAAGGCATACAGATACATACAGGCTCAGTAATACGGACTCATACCCTATTATGCTTTGAAATATAATTCAGAAGTTGACGCTACGTAGCGACATACGTAGAAGTATCAACTCTGAAGAAGAAAATAGTTGCTCAGTTATTATTAGACATCGGGGTAAAAAGAGAAATTGTATTAAGCCAGATCGATTTTTCTACATTTTCGGTCATAAAAATAAACTGGACTTGTTTAGTTATTTTGTGGATATCATTACAAAATAATTAATACTAGTGTTCGTTAAACATTACTCCATAGTTATAAGAATTGAGCAGCCTTATTTGTTTAACTATTTTTTGAAATTCTGTTACTTGAGACGTTTATTAATTATAGTTATTTTAAAGGTTATGATATTATTAGTTAAATGATTCCTGAATTAATATGAAAATTTTTTTAAATATCGAGTACTATCAATATGAATTACCAAATTATTTTTTGAAGTATTCAGCATTCATATCAGTTTCAAGAAACATGTATTTTTTAGAAAATTTTTTATTCACTAAATTTCTTGCGGAATTCGTGTCATTTTTAAAAATGTAAATTTTTAAGATCAGGTCATTATGGCTTAAATTATGTGTGAATTATATATTTACTTCGTGCGGCATAAATATATGTTTCGTTTGCATTCTTTTATTAAAAAATAAATTTAAAATTTAATACTTTTTTATTTGATATGGTATCGACAACAGTAGCTTTGTTTATTAATTCATGCTTACTAATTAATATATTTATAAATAATTCATTCTTTAATATAATGTGTAGATAGCACGATGTATATATAGTGGAGGGAACGATAAAAAATACTGGAATGTAGAAATATGTTGGTAGTAGCTCGTACGGGTAGCGGGATGCGTAGATAATGGAATGTATTGATATAGACAGTAGTGAGTTGGTATAGACAGTAGGGTGCGTTAAAGCACGGTTTGGATGTGTCAATAATCTACCATAAATTTAATTTAAAAACAAATAATTAGTAAAGTTATTAAAGATTAATTTGCTTAAAAACAGTTAATTTTAGTACTCTATTATGCATTTTAATATGAATTATCGTTTACGAATATCTCAATTTATAATTTTTAAGCAAATTAAAAAAGTCATTAATATAATTTTGCTATACATTAATTGTATTGCAAATAATATGCAAACGTGTCATCAATATATATATTTTTTGTAATACGTTTACAATAAATAAAATAAGTATGAAATACACTCTTAGTCTGTGTCTCGTGCAATTTAAACAGTATTCTAGTCGAAAAATTAACTCGGAGGTTTTTAGTGACTCTGACTGCGAATCTGCTAATACATATTCTATAGAAAATTTCACCTTCCACGTTTGAAACAACGAGTACGTACGAGTTTCATGTTGTAACGTTGTAGCGGCTCTTAATGTTCAATTTACTGTTGTTATTTTTGTACTTTAGAATTGAGCGTATGTCAGTGAAACATTTAAAATGGTTTGCGCTAAAATATTTATACCGATATTATTTTATAAACTGGATCAAATAAACATAATGTAAATACCCTTGAAATGATCGTAAATCACCGGCCGGCGCTGAAATGCTTCAAATGCGCGCGTGACCCGTGCGCCAGTCAGCGCGATCTAAAGACAGTCTGCAAGCACAGAGATATACTGCAGGAAGGACGACGGAAGCGAGCTGAAAGGAGGACGACTTGAACCTGCGACTAATTAAGTAACGCGCGTGAGCATTCCCGAGGAGAGGAGCTTTTCAGGTTAGATCATTCTTCACCTGACGCCTGCCTCTGTAGCTCGCGCCTCAGCTCATAAAGCTCTCCTCCTCATTATTCGCTTCTCTCTATATCTCTCTCTCTCTCTCTGTCTCGCTTTATGCAAGACGCCGAGAGCATCTCTTCTCCATCTCTCTGTCTCTCGGAAAAGCTGCTCTCGGCACGAGCTCGCTCACCAGCAAGCCCGGGAATTTCCTTTGACGCGCCCAGACGTGCAGGTTAAATTTTACCCGAGCCCGAAGCTCCAAGGCAATAGTGAATTCCCTAAGGAGTGAAATTTCCTTCACGGTTATTAAAGCATCGAGTATTAATGCATCCCATTGAAACTTGCAGCGGGCGCTGCATAATTAATTTCCGCCTGCCTCTGGGAGATTTACGGGGGACCGAGGAAGCCAAGACGTCGCGCGCGTCGAGCGCATGTCCCGCGCGTGTTTCTAAAGCCGCCGTGTACGTCTTGCCCGGGTCTTTGGACGCTTTCGACTCTTCGGTACCTAACCGACTTTTTTGACTTGATGAATTTATCGACAATTTTGATGGACCGAGTAATTGGATATCAGCGGTCAATTGGCTGTTTGTCTGTAGAGACTGGAGTATGAGCCAAACTGGAAAGGGATGAAAGGGCCTTCCAAAGTCCCAAATTCATTGCTTTGCGTACACGGGAAAATAGATAAATAATCGTTATTACCGTCCGTTACGACTCATTACTTAACAAGTTAGGTAAATTGAACCGATTATAGGTAACAGTTTGTATTGCAGGTGTAAACGGTTTAGGACTGTGCGCTATGTCTGTTTACTTTTAAATAATCATTCTGTTAAACTTACGCTTGATAATCACAATCGAAGCAAAAATGTCCAATATTTAAACAAACTATTCTAAATGTTCAAAGATCTTCTGAACTCACAATCAGTACGGCTTTAAATAATATAGCTAAAAAAATGATTTTCGAGGGTAGGATCTATAGAAAAATATAATGCTTCTCAGTAATTCAGAAGATCGGTTTTAGGTATGATGGTGGTTAGTTCCTCCTACGTTAGTCCATCCTTCCGAATTCTTTACCCGGTTACATACTCAATCCCTTTCTTTTCGAATTTAAATTTCAAAATTGTGGAATGATAATTTCAGTAACATTCTTATGCTTTCTGCATACCTAGAAATTATAACTAACCTTACTAATGTAGTAATATAAGTAAAATAAGTGCAATAAAAAATTGCTATCAATTCATTAAATTTAGATTTTCTGTATCGTTTTTTTGATTGAATCGATTTATATAATTTTATCGAAAAACTCATTGAGAATACATGCTTTTATTCATTATATACAATTAGATATACATGCAGTATTATTTTAAAAACTGAAAAAATGTCTTAAACTACTTTTCAACACTTCTCGCGGTAAATAAACTTGTATATACATAGCGCTTATAATTTTATAATGAAATATACGTAGATCATATGAAATGTACGTAAAATTCTAATAGGCATTCTTATAAACCTTCTTTTTTGTATAACACTCAGAATATTGTCATAAATAATTCAGGTATATGTCAAAAAAGAACAGGAGTCTATAAAAAGGTCGCCAAACGAGTTACTGGGTTCTGAGTATGCAGTTTAAAATTCATAGAATTCTCGCCTGGGATGCTGTCATTGTAATATAAAAGTCTGTTGAAATCTTTGCGTGCTAGCCATTTTCAGAATATGATCGAGTATATACCGGGTTGGCTTCAATTATTTTCGAAATCGAATTTTAACAATGAATGACTCCATCAATCTTTAATAAACATATTGTTTCCTTCTAGACAGAACTTTCTGATAGTCATAAAAATCACAAAACAATTACTTTGACAAGAAAATATAATTTCATAATCTGTATAGATGCCACAATGAAAAACATCAATATTTCAAAGTATGCTTAAAAGTAATGAAATTGGTAAAACAGTTTCTTTTCAATGCGATATTTAATCATTTATAATTAAATAAAATTATTGTTTGGAACTTATGTCGATTTGAACGCTTATCATCTCACTGTAAATGTGCATAGCCTGGCATTCAGAGCTTCTATCAGCAGCTTCTGAACTATACAACTCAGTGAATCTTGAGTTTATGCATATGACTAAGATTATGTTGTACAAATATGCTTTATATAAAATACATTTATGCTAGTCACTGCTGTGGAACTAACCTACCCAAAGAAAAAAAAATTTGAAATTACGATTTTCATTTTACTTGAATCTAATTTGAAATTTTCCATAAAATTTAAGACTGAAAGTTAATCAAAATGATGTAATATTATTCAGTTACAAAAATATTTTTTAAGTTATACCTAAGCTTCTTATGGTTTTTTGTAATAGAAATATTTTATTAATAAACATTGTGCTTTGAATTTGTATTATTTTCAGCAACCTTCAAAATAAATATATCTATAATCTAAATAGTTTCCAAAGAAATTTTCTGTTAATACATATATACAGTGTTCATTGTTGTTTTGATACCTTAAATTTCCGTACTTGAGTACCTCAGAGGAAATGTTTAAATTTATTAAAATGCATGAAAATGTATGATAAAGCATATGAAAATGTACAAAAGTGTACGACAATGTATTAAAGTGTATATAAATATTGACTCGATACATTTATATACCTTTTGGTACATTTCGTATATTTATGCGTAGAATGATTTATGATTTGCAAAAAAATTATTGATTTTAAAAACATTTAGATTGAGTAACCTTTAGCCCAGTTGACCACCTACCATTTATTATCCGAATGAAAAAAATGGCAATTATTCGTTTTAAAAATCAATAAACATTGTTTAATACTTCTTATCTACATTTTATACAATCAACAATAAAAAAAAATTAATTATAAGCATATGATAATAAATAAACGTGCAAAAGCACTGTGCAATAATTTTCACAATTGATTGTTGACGTCAAATTGGTGTCTATAAATATATTATTTTTTCTATATTTACTCAATCACATTGCGAAAAGCACGCTTCTATTTATCACTGAAGGGTTATGATAATGAACTACAAATTGGGCATAATTTTCAAAAGTATCTTTATCGCTTTACGGGTAAAAGCGATTTTTTTTTCACCAAATCCCTTCTGGTGTCCACCCCATCTAGCACCCTTACCCATAAAAAAAGGAGAGTACGAATTTCTTTTTTCGTCCCAGAGGCAAAGTCAATATTTCACCCTCCCACAATCTGAATGCCCTGGCAATAGGCAGTCCCGATAACTACACTCCCCCCCTCCACCCTCCACCCTCCCCCCACACCCCATCAAAACTCTTATATGCGCATTTTATTTCGGGGATTTTCGGTCTCGAAGTCGTTCTCGGATCCGCGCAGGTCATTACGAATCTCTTCTTCTCTCCCATATATTCTGAGAGAAAGAGAAGGAGGGAAAGCCCTTTCGTTCGCAGCGGAATTTCCGAATGAGACGTAGGGTGAGTTTCGCGGTTTAAATTTCATAAAGTCCCTCGCTGGGCTGTTAGCGCACGAGTATATATAGTCGTCGACATACTGTGGTGGGCAAGGTTCCGTCGTCGGAGAGGCGTCATTGGTAATGCATGGCTTGTTGTGATCGCCTCCCATAACGCATCAATCTCGTCCTCGAAAGATCCCCAAAGGGGACACGGGGGACCGGTGTGTAGTGTACAGTAGGTGTCCTGTCCAAAGCCCGCACACACTCATCCGTCACTTGGAGCTATACGTTTGCCCGTGTGCGCATTGTTACCGATGCTACTGATTCTTGTGTAACCTTCTTTCTTTACGGCTTTCTTTGTTCTATTTCTCACCATCCAATGCACCGTTTCCTGGCAGAATTCAATCCTTTATTATCAAAAATCTTTAGTTTGTTAATACTGCAAGTGATAAGTGTAGTTATAGCTTGTCGAACATGATATACTTAATAGGGTGTCATTTTAATTTGGGTTTTTTAATTTTTACATAAGTGAGCCATATTAAGCAATTGATGCTAATTTGAAACTAGTTTATTAACAGTGTATCAACGATATATCAGAACTCAAGTTTTTCTCGATTAAATGTGATCGAAGTACAATAAAAACTGCAGGCTAAACAATTAATCTTCGTGTATGTGCCTGGTTGGGCAATATGCATGGCGTAGGTGTCGCGAGAATTCGCGTGATTTCCGCCCTCCGGCGGGCTCCGTTCTATTGTATGCTAACGCTTTCTGCGAATACTGCACAGCTTTCGGTCCACAATGCGCAGAGATGAGTAGCACTGCGGGTTCCAGAAAATATGACACGAGACATAAATATAGTCGATTATTGTGCTCGTTGAAGACGCTGCTTTGGTATCCCTTTTACTGTATAGGATCGTGCGCACATTATACGTGTGTATAAATCAAAAGAGTGGAGCGGAGAGCATGAAAATTTATTAAACGATCACGTGTATTTGCCGAGCGGCTACGCGAAAGGATGAAGATTTTCACGATTAATGCTCTAAGCTAATAATTTTATGGTACACAGTGACGTATTTTGCACTTAAAATGTCGGTATAAATATGTAAAATAAATTGTGTTTGTGCATCTAAATTATTTTTATACGTAGAAAACGAATAAAAAGCTATTTAGAACTAATTTTGAGACTGAATTATTATCGATTTAATAAATTCTATTTATATTTAGGTTTCCCGTTCAAAACCTGTTATAGTATAAAACTTTTTGTTTATAATCACATAAATAGGATGAGGCCTACGGTAGCTCGGTTGGCAGAACTGTGGACTTGAAGGTCCCGGGTTCAAGTCTAAGTCTCGGCCGATCGATGCAAATACCTCTGTAAAATAATACATGTGCTTTGTTCATAAAACACGCCGTAGACCTCCCTCACTGATTAATATAAAAAGAAAAAAAAATAATAGGATCTCAATACAACTTATTATAATTGTTTGTGATAATTTTTCAATTTCAACCTACTGTACATTGATACTTGTACGCAGTTTTAATTTCTTTTGAATATTTGTCTTAGAAACTTGAAAATTGGAATTATATTCCTAATAATTTTTGTACCTGTCGAGCCAAAGAAAATTTTCAAGTCCACATACCACACCATTCCCTGACATGGAAAAGTCACATTACAATAAAGAAATGTATATACGCTTCACGGCCAAATTTACGCGACCTTTGTTCGTCCTAGCCGCTCACGCATACAAAAGCTCGTCCGTACTTCTCTCCACCAATAAAGTGGCTTAAAACGCCCCTCTACGACGACCGCATCGAAACTATACAGCGGTCAAAAACGATTTTCCCTTTTTGGTCCCCCTATCGACGCGCCCATGACGCCAGAACATAAGCACACATGCAGAACCCGTAAGATCTGGGTTATTTGGTCATCGAGATGAAGGTAACCGTATCAATGTACCAAGGGGGAGACATGCGGACTATGGCGAGCGAATCGGGGGGTGGACTCGCATATACATATATCCCTGGTAATGCATTCGATCCCCAAATGTATACGCGTGTATATATATATATATACGACAGCATCACGCCCTCGCATAAAGGCTGACTCCTATATATACGTATTATAGTATATGTATATTCTAGGCTCGCGTACGCGCGTATGCATGGCTTTTCCGGTGCATCGAGCAAGCCGGAACGTCACGAACTTTATTCCCTTGGATGCGTGTGTGTGTGCGTGTGTGTGTGTGTG
>UELV01139526.1:0-18911 GCA_900490015.1 Megastigmus stigmatizans
AACCAGTGATGATAATAGTTCATGCTGTGCGGAAGATGCTTACCAATTCTCTGGAGGCAAGAAGAGCAAGGAGACTGACTCAAGAACATTTACTCCCAGTTACAACGAGTCAAGGCTGACAAAAATGGTTTTGGACAGATTTTCCACAAAATGTTGAAAAGACAACGTTTCAGAAGAGAAATAGATTTTGAAGAAATAGAATTTCTTCAATTTTTATGAGTTTATGCAGTTTTTGAACTCATTTTATTATTTAATCGAAAAATTTTAATTTATACAACTCTTCACACCATAATGACATTAATTATTATACAAAAAACTTAAGACCAATTACATCAAAATTGATCAATCCGATGGACCTGTAGGTTACATCAAAGCCAAATTTTTGAAACTGACATAACATAAGATAAAATGGGCATAGAGGCTTTTACTGGAGCTCATTTTGTTAGGAATCCAATATATTTTTAGAATATTATATGGAAATGTTATTAATTATTATAATTTTTTGGTTTTAGGTGAATTAATATAAAAAAATTTATAGGTGTAAGCCCCCCTTAAATATATAAGGATTTAAAAGAGACTTCTTTTTCTCGGTCGGTTGGTCTCGTACAAGCATCCCTATAAAATATTGCATTTTATTTACCAACATACTGTAGATCTCCCTCGCCAATTAACACCGAATGGTAGCATAAATATGTAACATTAAAATATTTAAAAAAAAAAATGTTTGATAATGTCAACTAACTCGTTAAGTGGGATCATACTGACGAAGAAACTCTAATCATCAAATTTTCTATTCTGATGCATAGATCCGTTCTTTAAGTTTATGTTCTATATTTTATTTTCTCGGTTTTCTAAACATTTTTAGAATCGTAGAATGTTAAACCTTGAACACCCGACGTGAATATTTTCTCGGAGTGAATGACCGCTGTGACGGTCACAATTGGAGTCTATGACGAGTTTTCAAATTTTGCTGCTTGCAGATGGTATCGCGATGACAATTTTGACTAGACATTTGGGAAGAGACACAGAATGAAATAAAAAGCCGCGAATTCTGCGTAATACAAATTTTAAAAAGTTTATAATCAATAATTTTTCAAAATATAAATTAAATATTATAATAGATTTTTTATTATAAAATTTGGGTAGGTGAAATTTAAAATTTTAGAAGGTAATAAGAGCATTTGTTGTATTAAAAACATAATGAAGAAAAGCATAGGGTAAAAGCTTATGCTTTTCCAGCAAAAATGAATATTTTGTTTTTAATACAACAAATTATATTCAATTAGGTTAATTGCGAGAGAGCAGTGGTCCGCGTCGCGGTGTCGTCCAGACTCCTCGAGTCGCGTTCCTCGCGGCTCGAGCTAGACTCGATTTCCAGTCTGTCCACCTGGGGGGAGGTTCGATCTTCTCACGCGAGTCGGCAGGATCGTCTCCGACTTATCTCGCGTGACAGTCCAATTCAGCAGAGGGCAGGTGTCAAGTAGGCGCTGCCTGCGCGTGGGAACGCAGCAGCCAAGTCGCGTAAGTGACACGTCCAAGACCGCGTAGCCGACGCCCTTGTTAGCCTTTCCCTCTTCCAAAGGATTGACTATCCCTATCTCTACGTATCCTATATGCCTAATTCTATGCTTCTTTGCTTCTACCACCATTCTACTTTCTATGATCTGTGGGAGAAAAAGAGGATATTTGGCCTACATTTCGTTTGGGAATCGGTTTTTCTTTGACAATGCTAGGTTGTTTTGCCGGCGGCCTCTTTTTCTCCTTTACATTTTGTTTTTATTATTATTTTTTTTTAATTTTGTCTTTTTTTCCTTAATTCGATGCTCTAAGTTTGTCCTATCTCTATCTTCGTAATCTCTTAACTTCTGTAGGTAAAAAAGGAGGCTTCCAAAAACTTGAATTTTCGTTCCAACAAATCTGCTATTACAATTATTATTATTATTGCTATTATATTATTAAGTTGTTTGCCTAAGGCGGCCTCCTTTTTTCCTTTACATATTAACTATTCTTAATTTACGCTATCCTATCTGATCCATTCTATTCTAGTTCGTTCGTGTTTAAGTGCGCCTGATTATTTATGTGTATGTCAAAGTGTCTGTGTGCCTAGTCTATTAATATTTCATTTTATATAATATTAATGTGTTTTTTCCACTCTCTCTCTCTTTTATTCATTTACATGTCGTTCTTTCACGGGTTATTGAAAGTTCTGTTTTTGTTATTTCTTTCTTTAATAGATCATTAATAATTTTTCTTCTTTCTTCTCTCTTCTTATTTTTTCGTATTTTCATTTTTTGTTCTTGTTTGTGTTTGTGCTTCTCTCTTTTTTCCTTATCTGTGCAAGTCGCTTTTGTAGCGTCCCTGGCCCTCGCTCCTAGGCATTTCATTTGCCCTCGCTCATAGTTGGCTTGAGTCAGCTTATCGATGTTCCCTTATCATTTCTATATATATGACATCTCGCGGTGTGCGTTCTCGTGGCCTGGATTCGTGACCATCCTTCCGCGCTCGTTTTTGTGATGGTCGTGGTTGATCTTGGCTGCTCTTTTCCATGCCTGTAATCAATCTAAAACAAATTAGTAAAAGGGGACTTACTTTCACGGTTAGCGCTTGCACTACCTCTTCAGCGTTTGCGTTTTCACCAGAACAAGAATTATGTACTTAGACAGCCAGCCTTGTATCGTAAGTACGTATTTGTTTCCTCTGTTCGTTGTGTGGAGCGGCCCATAAAAATCTTTTGATATCTTTTCAAATGGCTGCGAAGGCGTGTCTGAAATTATGAGCGGAACTGTCGGACATCTGGTCACATATTGCGCCAATAAAAATCCTTTGCGATTTTTGACTACGCCTTATTTATGCCTAGATTTCCTCCAACGACCGCTTCATGGTATTCCTTGATTACCTTGAAATGCTGTTCGACCGCTGGAACTGGCAGATTGTTTTCGTAAAGCACTGCCGTTAATAGTGTGCCATTAAAGATCGTCTCGAATCGTTCACAAAAATAATTCCATTCCGAGCCTGTTAATATTGCCAGATCTTCCACTATGCCCATCCTTTTGACTTCATTGGCGATCACTACTTGTTTGAGAGTTTGTAAGCATTTTTTGATGTCTGCTCTCGGCTTTTTGTCATCGATAAATTTTTTGATCGTTATCTCCAACATTTTTGATTCATTAAAATCTGAGACTCTTATCACTCCCACTGAAATTTCGGAGCTTTCAATTCTTCAGTATTTATGTACTGACACTCTATCAGTGCTTCCAGGATCTCTGTGTCCAAGTATTTATCTGCTGACAATAAATACGTCAAATTTTCCTTGTATTTAAATAGGTGGCATTTGATCTTTATTAATTTCGAGAACGGTGGTGCTTCTTCGTTGTCATTTATTGCCCAGGGCGGCTTTTCGCGCGGTGGGCGTGCGCATTGAATGCGGTAGCGTTCGAGTCCTTTGCTTTTCTTAATTGGATTATTTTCAGCATACCCGCTAGATGCGCTGACCTTTGCGATCATAGCATTGTTGAGTGACGTAGGCGATTGTACTCGGCTTATCTCGCTTTCTCTGACGCTCTGTGTTCGCGCTGCGCTTTCGTCGCCTGGCAAGACCGTGTCAAGGCCGGGCGGTGCATATGCTTCGCTTGTACTTTGCTCCGCGCTGATATTCTCCGTCGGCATCTCCCTGTCTGGCGATGTTGGTGGCCAGCTGGGGTCTATGCTCATTTCGCTACCTGCTTGCGCGCTACTGGAGCTGTTGGTTTTTCCCTGCTCTTTTCTTTTTTACTGACGATTCCTGTCTCCATCTTGACTTTCCTCTGTTTCTCTGCGCTGATTATCTGTCGGTTGTATCTCGAAAAACGGAGTGTAATGCAAACTCTCAAGGTGTAAATGTTCGAGTCTGTTTCTATTTTTTCTTTGGCTTTTGTTTTTGCATTTCGTCCCGCTTTCGTGACGAGAAGCCGGACCGGCGGTGCTTCAATATCGGGCTCTTCTCCCTCGTTTTCTTGCCTGCTTGCTAGCTGATATAGCTCGATGCGTGGGAGTTCTGGATTATTTTCTCACTCTGCGATCACTGGGTTTCGTGAGAGCGCGTCAGCGTTATTTAGTTTGCCTGGGCGATATATTATGTCGAAGTTGTATCCTCGAAGTTCCATTTTCAGCCAGTTGAACCGCAAATCTGGTTTTGTCGTTGTGTGATAGTGTTTTAGCGGCTCATGATCGGTAACTACCGTGAATTTTCGGCCATATAAATAAGGTCTGAATTGCTCCTTTGCGAACACTATTGCTAACAGCTCCTTGTCGTATGTTGGGTAGCGAAGCTCGTTACCTTTCAGGCATCTCGAAGCATATTCATATGGCCGATCTTTGCGAACTTCCCCTTGACACAAAATTGCGCCTATTGCGTAATCTGATGCATCCGTGGTGACGATGAATGGCTTTGCAAATTCGGGAGCCGCCAGCACTGTGCATTTATCAATTTTCGAAAAGCTTCCTCTTGTTCTTCTCCCCAGCTGAATTTTGCGTTTCGTCTTAATAGTTGCGAAAGTGGATGCGCTAATTTCGCATAGCCCTCGATAAAACGGCGATAATAGCTTACGAGCCCCAAAAATTGTTTTATTTTTTTCGTGCTCTTTAGTGGTGGGTATGTTCGCACTGCCTCCATCTTTTTCGGATCCGTTTTTATTTGTCGATCTCCAACTATGTGTCCCAAAACGCGAGTTTCACGTTTCAAAAATTGACACTGTTTCGGCTGTATCGTCATGTTGGCGTCTTCCAGTCTCTTGAGAAGCCTGCGAAATCGCGTTCCGTGCTCTTTCAAGTCTGTTGCAAAGATCATGATGTTATCTAAATATACCTCCAGCGCGCGCCCTTGCAAGCCTGCAAGTGCGAGGGACATCGCTCTCAGAAATGTATTTGGAGATTCACAGAGCTCCATCGGCATTCTTTTGTATTGATAGTGGCCTTGCGGACCCGCAAAAGCCGTTTTGTGCCTATCTGCTTCTTCTATTTCGACTTGATAAAATCCTTGTCTGAGATCAACAACCGTGAAGTACCTCGATGCTGCCAAGTGATCTAAGCCAACTTTTGCGTCTGTGTTTCTTACACTTGCATAAATGATCCTGCTTATCCGGGGGGGGATTTCGAAGCATTCCTCCCTCTTTAGGGGGATTTTCACTCCGTTTAAAATTATTTCCTTCTCCTTCGTACATGACCTTTTAATTGGTTCATAATATTCCAGTCGATAATGCCTTCCGCTTCAATGGGAAAGTTATCGGGGACTAGATGCATTGTACATGCAGTATTAAGCAGTTTATTTCTGCTTTGCCTATTGTAGGCGTTTCCCCCGGTGTGATGCCTCTGATCTCTATACTTGTCTGTTTGTCCACATGGACACTTTTTTGTAGCTGGTTTTCCTTGATAATTGAAATGTCTGCGCCTGTATCAATGAGCAATGTATCCCTCTCGTTCTTTAAATCCTCACTCTCCAGCGTTGCCATCGGCGGTTTGAGGCCGATGGTCGCGTAACATATTCTTCCAATTTTTTGTGTCGGCTGCTCAGTTGATTTTACTGGCGGCCTCGCCCGCTCGGCGCCTGAGGACTGCGGTGAATGCTCTCGGAGTTTAAAGGCTCCTTTATATTTTGAATGGTCTGCAGGCATTCTTCTTGTCGCGTTTGGTTCGGGTTTCCTGCGTTATCTCTTGAGTTTCTGTTTGTGTAATTTTTATTATACCCCGTCCCTCTATTGTTGTAGCTGTAAATCGTTTCTCTGTTTCTGTCTCGATAATTTTGATTTGTGTTGTCGTAGCCCTGGAATCTGTCATCTGCGAAGTTCCTCCGATAATCATTATTGCTCTTCTTGTTCGTACAATTCTGGCTCGCGCCATTTTCTCCAAAGCGGCCTCTGTTCACCTGCAAGCTGCCTGAATTTATATCGTTCTGCAATGCTCAGCATTCCTTTGTATCGTGATTCAAGATTCCGCAATAACGGCATTTTTTCTGAAGCAGTTCGCTTCGTTGTGGTTATTCATTTTACAATAGCCACATGAAAAGGACGCGCTCTCGCTGCCTTTCTGTCTGCGCGGTGTCTCATTTCTGCTTCTTCTTTCTGAATGTCTCTCTGCTCGGTACTCTTGTTCTAACGCGCGGGGCCGGTTCGAGCTGTTTATTCTGTCGTTCGGCTGTTTGCACTCAAAATCGATCGCAATCGCCGCCGCTTCACTCAGCGAGGTCGGCCTTTCACACCTGACTTTCTGCTCCAGTCGGTCTGAGAGTCCGAATAAAAAGTATTGTAAAGCATCCCTCTCCACGCATTCCTTCCGGATTTGTCTTTCTCCTTCGATAAATCCGGATGCTGCATTGTATATTGTGAGCACTCTGTTTAGCAGATTTTGCACTCGTAAGCCGTAATCTCCGGCTGATTCTCCTTGTCTCTGTCTCACTTCGTTTAGCTGAGACATTATTTCATCAGCCATGCTCGCTCTGTTATATTGTGTCGAGAGATCGCTCAACAGCCTTTCTATCGATGTGTATTGCGCTAGCCGCGCTGTGTAGCCGACGGCCGCACGCCCCATCAATTTATTGCCGAGCGCTATAGATGATGCGCTTCTCGTTCGCCGGACCGAACGTCTCCAGCGTCTCTCGCACAACCGCGCTGAACAGAGGAAACTTATATGGTGTCCCATCGAATTCCGGAATATGGTTGATCGCTTGGTATAGCGCGACCGGGCTGACCTGGTAGTGCAACTGCTGGCTTATCTGTGGCTGCGGTGCCGCGTATGCAAATTGATGCATCACCGGTGCGGGTGCCGATTGTGCTTTTTCCTGCGGCCAAGCTGCCTGCGCATATGGTTGCCTCTGGTTGCGCGGCTCTGTGCACAGCGATGGTGCCGATGCTGGCGGGGAGCCGAAATATGCATGCTCTGTCTGTTGTTGCCTCTGGTCTAAAACTTGCGCGTTCGGAATCAACGTAAATCCTAAGGCTTGCGCTTGCAGTAGCAGGTCCAAGGATGACGTGTTGTTTGGCACACTAGTCGAGTGCCCGTTTACGGTTTCCGTTACGCCTCGCGTATTCGCCGGCATACCCATGTTGGGTTGCTGCGTGATTTCTGAGTTGCTCTCTAGCAGAAACCTTTCTGTGTTCGATGCTGGAATTCTGCCCCAGATCCTGCTGCTTTTCCTGCTGTTTGCCCGTGTGCGCCTTGCATTATCGTCGCCGTTCTCGAGGCCCGATTGAACTCCGCTGCTCTCCTATTTTTCTCATTGTTATTTTCCATTTCTTCTCCACGGCGCGATGGTCTGTGCGAACTTCTTCCTTTTTCCACTGACTCGTAGGGGTCTTCCTCTGAACGGTCGCGGCGGAACTTATTGTAATTATCGACACACTCCCGAATCGCTGCTCTTGTTCTTCCGTCGTACTTTTGCAAAAATCGTGTATACTCATCTGTGTTAGCGTTCATATGTCCATCGTACGTATATTCGTCCGAATGTATTTCTTCACTCCTATCAGTGATTTCTGGCGAGAGGGAACGTGCGCGGTCCTACTTTAATACGGGGACGCTGGAAAAACCTCCCTCGGACGCGATAACCCACGGGGACGTAATTAATTGATTTTGAAGAAAAAAAATTGGACCTACCTTAGTGCAGTGATTTGACCTGCGAGGATCGCCGCGAAGATCGCGATGCCTTTGGTCATCCTTCCTTCCTTCCTTCCTTCTAGTTTTTGCTGGTTCTGCGGGGTACCTTACCCGCCGTAAATTTGCTGCTGCGTTCCTTGATTCTCGCACTTCCGTATCTCGCACACGATGTTCTTTGCGTCAATTTAATGTGACTTTTTAAAAAAAAATTTCTCGAAAAACACTTTTATGAAATTTGATTGATGAAACGAAAGTAAAGAAATTTGCAAAAAAATTGCCGAGATAACCATGCGCTCCGAGCGCTTGCCTCTCGAACACCGCACACTTAGCACGAATTGTTACGTGGGGATGTTCGGTTCGGTGCTGGTTATCGGAGATTTGAAATAAGTGAGACCGGTGTTCAGAATAAGTCGTATATTCAATTAGGTTAATCACGACAGAGCAGTGGTCCACGTCGCGGTGTCGTCCAGACTCCTCCAGTCGCGTTCCTCGCGGCTCGAGCTAGACTCGGTTTCCAGAGTCTGCTCACCTGGTAGGAGGTTGGATCTTCTCACGCGAATCAGCAGGATCGTCTCCGACTCATCTCGCGTGACAGTCCAATTCAGCAGAGGGCAGGTGTCAAGTAGGCGCTGCCTGTGCGTGGGAACGCAGTAGCCAAGTCGCGTACGTGACACCTTCTAAAATTTTTAATTTCACCGCCCCTAATTTTAGAATAAACAAAAATCTATTATCATATATTATTATATACTTTGAAAAATTTGTAATTATAAACTTTTTAAAATTTATATTATGCAGAAATCACTCCTTTTTTATTCTACGTCCCTTTCCAAATTTCTGGACAAAATTTTCATCGCGATACCAACCGCGAGCAGCAAAATTTGAAAACCCGCCATAGTCTTGAATTGAGACCGTCACAGCGGTCATTCATTCCGAAAATATATTCACGTCGGGTGTAGATGCGAGAAAAACGAGAGGAGATAGAAGACAGGAAGATAAAAAAGAAATGAATAAGAATATAATCTCATAAATACCGCATGAGATAGTTGACGGTGCCATTGCGATAGATGCGCAGCGCAAAGTGGACCGGTATGAGAGGATCTTTGAAGTCACCGTGCATGATGAAGTACGTATCCGGCAGCCAAATGTCGTTGTGATGGTGGATGGCGTTAAGGAATTCATAGCGCGATCTGTTGCTGTAGCGCAGCCGTGGATCGTACCACTGCTGCTGCAGGAGAAACTCGACTTCATATTTCTGCACATAAGAACAGACGGATTTATAGTCAGAACAGTTTAATTTATCATGCAGTGAAACGGCCGAGACTGCTTAATAATAATTAGTTTTCGCAATTATCATCCATCATAAATAATTTTTGTAAAAACGTAATAACAATGTAAAACTCTGTATTAAAAAATAAAACGTAATCGATTAACACTGATTTAATTTGATACAGCCCTTGTCCTAAATTAAACATACAAAGTAGAAATAAATATATTACCATTAATTATTGCGCATAATTATCACATCATTAAACTAGAATTTTATAAATACGCATTATTAATTAGACATTTCTTCATATTCATTTTTTAATTTTAATGACGGATTTAAAAAATGTCGTGTAAAGAGTTTAAAAAAGAGTTCAACTTTAGTTAATAATGAGAAAAGGCATTCGTAAATAAAACTTAATTAGGAAGATATGTTTTGATCTGTAAGATTCGTACCTTACCGATTCTTGTATTTAACGAAATATATGGAGATAGAAATTGATTTTTGAAAATCCACAATTCGTAACGATTTTTTGCCGACGAATATTTTGTTCGTAATTCTCAACGCTTTTTATCTCCGAAATTTTTGCCGACCAAAATATCTACGAATTATGGATGTAAATTCATGAAATTTGAACCTCATAATTTTTACATAATTACCGAGATGGTGACAGAGAAGTTTTTTTCAAAAATTAATCACTAATTTTCGTTAAATGCAAGAACCGGTAAGGTAGGAAACTTTCAGAAGGTAGTACATCCCCTTAAAGGTAAAAACGATAATTCTGAGCCAGCAGAGGCACACTTTTATTCAAATAGCCGACATTTTTTATTTATATAGACGTTTTCTATTTATATCCCTTTTAGGGCTGTAGGATACAGGTACACAAAAACATTTTGTTATTATTATTTTCTCGTTTTGAGGCACACAAACATATGCAATCATTTATAGAAAATTACACTAAAACTGACCAAAAGTATTATATATTATAATTCACAAATGTGAACATCGTGTCACAATTTTCTCAGTCTAAGATCTCACTGGAAACTTCAGTAATAATAAATTAAAAACAGTGAGTTCTAAATACACATACAAATTTTTGCAGTTTTTTAACCAATTTTTTTTTAAGTATTTTTAATTAATAATAATAAATGTTAATTTTTTTTAAAATATATTCTAAATGTCCTGGAAAGTTTAAAATTGTGACCCGATATACACATTTGTGAATTAGAATATATAATACTTTTGGGTGAGTTTCACTGTAATTTTCAATAATTAATTACATACGCTTGACTTCCAGCTTTAATAAAAACTTTATTTATCTATTATTTGAACAGTGGCACAAAGGACTTTGCCTATAAACGCTTGACAGGCACGTCCATGCAAAGGACCTAGAGTATTTCCCGAAATTTTCAGATTGGATTAGAGTATTTGAACAAGTCTACAGAACCACACACTGATTAAGTGGAAATTGGCCACTCGTGAAATTACTTGGAAATCAAATATGTTATATAGTTGGTGACCTATGGAATAAAAGTCTCCGTGGGCCCAAGTCCCGGAAACGCACAGTTTTCGAGATACACTGGTTCTGAAATTTGAAAGTTAAACGAAGCCCAAATAAAAAAAAGTGTAGAGATAAAAGTTACATAATTTTTAGATGGCAATCGAATGGTCACCATAATTTGACCTTGAAGTCGAATTTTGAGGTTATTTCACGAGCAAATCATTTTTTTTATGGAAACCCTTATATTTAGTCTGGATTTTGAAAGTGCGTAAAAATTCCACGATTAGCCAGATGCATTATGATATAGGTCAAAAGTTATTTTAAGGTAATGTTAAGGTTAAATACTCAAATGAATGATATTTTTGAGTTTTGTGTGTGTGCGTGCGTGTGCGTGCATGCGTGTGTGCGTAAGTATGTCTGAGTGTCTATGTGCGCACGTGAGAGTCTGTTTGTGTACATGCTCTATTGAAAAACCACAAGTGAGATCACAAATGAGATTTGCGAAAATTTCCCAACATGACAAAGTCATTCGTCAAGATTATTTTTATACCTGTTTTGCGCGATGTTGAGAACTAACCTTATGGATGGGTGAATATCGGGGAACGAAATTATTAAACTTTATCACCACATTTGAAAAAATATATCTTTAAAATTTATTTTTTGATATATGATAGTTAAAAAATATGTACATATATTGTTATATAATTGAAGATATTTATTTTATAATTTAGTGTGATATTTCGCGATTTTATCTATGCACTATACATAACAAAGAAATTTTAAATAATTTTTTCTTGAAAATTTATTTGTTAGCTGGGGTTAGTTGGGGTAGGTCTATCATCAATCTTTTCAACTCTCTGTAATATTTCACAAGCTCTCGGAAATGCATTTTTTGTATGAATGACGTTGAAAATAGTAAATTCTCTTCTGCTATGCGCATTCAATACAGAACCAGTAATATATATGAACTGTATATCCTCTAATACAGTGAACGAGTTATTAAATTGTCTTTTTTTTATTATATGGATGATTCGTAAAAACAGCGATCTTTAATCATTTTCGAATACAAAGTAGAGGACCTCAACAGCTGTAGTTTAACTCTAGTATCCCTGTCAATAGAAGAACTTTTACCAAAATATACAATTCTATTGCTTCTCGTTGCATTTTTCATTTTAGAAGACAAAATATTATTGCAGTACATCATCGCTTCATCGGACGCTTGACAAGATACATATTCCTGTAAGATTAAGCTACTATAATTTATATCTATAAATCTCACGATTTGTTGCGTTACTCCTCTTGAACATTTTGTTGCTTTAATTAAATAATAATTAGCAGATTCCAAACTAAAGGTTGAATTAGTGCATAATGGTCCCCATTTCAAAACGCTTTCACTAATATGTAGTGATTGGTGCACTTTGAATGTCATGGCCGTCAAGCTATACAGACTTTCAGTTTGTACAACGAAAAGGTACAGAAGTTCGTCTACTCGATTCAACATATCAATGTGAATACAATTTTGCAGAAGTATATACGCCATTAATTGAGAGATGTCAACAAAGACGTCAACAATGTTATATTTTGGCAAGTTTATTAAAGGTGAAGGGTTTTTTACACCGAAAATTGGATTTTGTGGAGTTGCCTTAAACATCAACTCAATAGTCTCATCATTAGTTCGTTCTTTGAGAGATAGATTGATTACAGGATACTTTATGCTTCCCTCTGCATATATACCTGGATAGAGACACTAATTGCATGTATAGTTCCCATTATATTGTTTTATGGCTTTCATTGAAGTACGGGCTGGCGAGTCCACGCAACTGTTAAGTACATGCAATTTAAGTAGCCGTTTTTCTCCTTTTGTTTGACAAAGAATTCCATCCACAGTTACGTTGATTATTAGTTCAAGAAATTTATCTAAGAATACTGCCATTTCTGTCATTTTTCTATTGAACCATAATCCACATATAATTAACATATTCATTCGATCTTACTGAGATAACTCATTTATTTTTAGACGTAATGGCCAAATGGACATTTTTGAACCTTTGAATTTGGGAGCAATATCCGTATTTAATACTTAAGTCAGATAATTATGTTCATCTTTTGTTGATAATCAGTTAGCATAGTCTCTGTACGCTTTGCCATCATACACATCTTCTATGCGATCTTTTTTCTCCCTACGTTCCTTAAAATAAATTCATAATGATTTTCGAACAAATGTAGCAAATCAGAAATTTGTTTTGATGGATCTATCAAAATAAAACAGCTTTTCCTTCTTGGGTTTGATAGATTCAATTTTCCCAAATTCTCCTAAATATGTTGAATAATTAGAACAGACTGTATGAAATTGAATACCGTCTTGGAGATTCAATAACTTATCCATTATATACCGGATTCGGGTAGAATTGGTGTTTCAAATATACTATTTATCAATTTAAATAAATTTGTCATAGCAGTAACTGACAAACAGTTAAATATACTAAATTTTACAATCATGAAAAATCTTTCTCCTATGTTTTTTTATCAACTGGAGTTAAAATAACTTTTCAAAAATCATTGTATGACAGGAATTCTTCTAGATACGCCGGGTTTCTACAGTTATCTTCGAATGTATTTTTGCATAATTGAGTCACCAATTCATCAGCCCAATTATGACTTTTCGAACTATCTATCTGGGAGTCGAATATCTGAAAATATTGTTACAAATCATTGTATATACTTAAATTCTGCTTAATAAATCATAAAGATATTAAAATATACTAACTTTTTCCTGTGGTACTGAAGTTAGTTCTGTATTATCTGCAACCATTTCATGTTCTTCACAGGGGTTCGAACTATACTCCATCTGTGACAGAATGAAAAATTATTATAAACATTGTGATAGTAGCGGTAGATAAGTTTTATGTACCAATTTATGTTTTGACAAAAAATGGCCCATATATACATATTATAAATATTTACATCGGGAACGTGAATGAAAAAATATAGAACCTCGAAAAAGAGCTACTAATAAAATAATACACTTCATTATAGGTTCTAGGTAAATAGACTCTAAATCGGGTACTATGATTTTCGTCTAGACATGTTTCGAGCGGGGCCTCAAGGTACCGTCATGTTCTCAAAAGAGGGCTTACACATTTAGCTTTGGTTCCTAAACTGTCGTTTATAAGTGTAAAAATGTATAAGTTTCCCTAAATCTCTTATGGTAACCAATTTTAGATGTAGTCTCTCTTATGGTGACCAAAAATTTTTATGGTAACCGGTCTCCATAAAATTTCACTGTAGCGTCACTTACGACCTAGAGTCCATTCACTAAGAGTCTATTTTTTAAATGAGTATTAAAATGATTCAAAGAGGAAGGAAGCGCCGCAGGCATTGGATTCTAGGTCGAAGGTGTTGTGGGTTTAGTTTATTATTATTTAGAGAAGAAAATCTGCATAAAAATGAATTATTTATTTAGTAACTCTATTTTAAGGTACATATTTTGGTTTCTGACGCCATAAGAATCTATAGAGAAATATATATGATCCATTCCATGTCAACCGGATCGCAGCAGTGATTTTTGCAGAAAGTTAAAATGGCGGCTATAATATAGTTACCAAAACTTTTCGCAATGATACATAATACAGACCTCCAAGATTTTTTATTTCCATGTATGATAGTAGTTTTTGATATATTGTGGAGAGAGAGAGAATACACATGTGTTTGTGTGCAAAAAATAAGCAGAGGTAAGAGTGCAGTCTCTATCTCTCTCTATCTCTCTATCCCAGTAGTGGGCACAGTGTCCTCTCTCTCTCTCTCTCTCTCTCTCTCGCTCTGGATCCTGACGGTTGACTGATGCCAACGCTCCGCATTTCCCACGCACTTCCGAGACCGCCATGGCTCGAACTCGGACGCGCCTCCACCCACGTCATCCTTGGATCGCTCGCCGCGCTGGTGCTGTTTGTGAGGCTGTACTCAATTTATCTCGAGTAAGTCATTACCTGCAATATTTTTGCAAACCTTTGAGGTTACGTACACAGTGCGGTCGCAAAATTACGGCGAAATTTCCGTGAGCGAATTTAATCGCGTTGCGAACCCGCGAGTTCCGATTTACGGTCCGGTCAGTTGGGACCACTGTCATCGCCCTTTGGCCCCACCAGATGGCACTAGGAGTTCCGCCTCGTACCCGTCGTACATGACGAGGCATACATGCCCGGTCTGCTCCGGAGAGGTGTCCCGTAAATCTGGGCCGGTGGTCCCTTGCTTCATCTGCAATAACCTTGTGCACGTGTCTTGCTGCGACCTAGGGTGGTTTGTATCGTCTCGCGAAGTGCGCTGCTGCACTCCATAACCCTCACCACAGCAGGACGTGCCTACTGATCGGCTCCCATCCGCACCTGGCCCCGCGCGAGCCTCCGGCGGTCCCGTCTCGTCAGCCATCATCGAGGCTGAAATCACGCCCGTTGCCAACAGCGTTTCTTCTAAACGCCAGGCCTCGCCCCTTTCGCCATCTCAGAAGCAGCTTGCCAAGCTTCTTCGCTCCCACTCTCGCTCATCAGGCTCCGGCAGCCTACCTTGCAGCCCGGTCTCATCACCCTCCGTCTCGAACGCGATGTCCGGGAACGCGCCAGACTGGTTTGCCGCATGGGCGGTCGGCCAGGACAGTAAACTTTCTTCAATCCAGAGCGACGTCACGACCATTAAATCAGATATTCACACCCTCCAGTCGAGTGTCCAGACACTCCAGTCGACCGTCCAGACCGAGGTCCTGGAGCTTCGCGCACCGCACGGGGAATCGAATAGAGCCGTAAGTGAACTCACTGAGCGCGTCGCGGCTGTCGAGCTCAAACCAGCAACGAGTGGGCCTGCGCACTTTTGGGGTAGAGAAGGTTTGGTTACTTGCGAGATCCTCCTCTCCGGTATTCCGAATGATATCACGGATCCGCACCTCATCATCACGCGTGTTTTCGCTGTGCTCCAGCTGCCGCTCCACGTAGGCTCAATTGCCGAGACGCGTGAATGGCTCCCGGCTGGCGCCCGCGCGCCTTTATCTACTGCGGCCTCCTCCGGCTCTGTGCCGAGGCACAGCACCCGCGCGCTCGTAATCAGGCTTGCCTCACCTCAGAATCGTGGCCTGGTCTTATCGCGCTCCTCAAGGCTAAAGAATCTCAGCTGCGACTCGATTCTGGTTTCTGGCGACCCGGCGCAGGTCTTTATATGCGCACTTTGGCCGAAGGAGGTCCACCAGCTTCTTAGCCGCGCCCTGCAGGAGTATAAGTGCCTCAATTACGCGAGACCGGTGGTCTGTGACCTGACGGTCTGCATGCGGGCCTCGCCTACAGGCCCACTCATCCCGATCTACTCTGCCGCCGATTTGACGTCTCTCGCGCCGGCCCCCCGCACGGCCTGAAGGTCGCAGGGTCTGCCAAAAAACTCCACACAACTTTCAGTCGCACGCATATATGTGAATCGGCTGAAATCTCATTTCTCTTTAGTCGAGTGTTACATCACTTCTCACCCCGTTGACGTCCTGGCTATGACTGAGACTTTTCTCAACCAGCAGGACGCCGACTCGATCATCCAAAGAGGGTGGGGGCGTGGGCATGGGCGCCTATATTCGAGATATTTTCAAGGTTAAAATCCTGGCTCACTCATCGAACACCTTTAACAACTCACCGGAGTACCTTGTATTAGAGCTCTCTCCAGAGCACACCGCTCTTCTTTTCGCGGTTGTGTATAGGCGCCCGCACGCCGCCTGTCTAGATGAATTTTTTGATGTCCTGACAAATTTCGGACTGGCCTATAGGGACGTGATCATCACGGGAGATTTTAACATCAATATGGCTGTCGCGGATTCAGCCTCTTCTCACCTTCACGAAAGCATAGACGCTCTCTCGCTCTTCTTGGTGCCGTCGGAGCCCACTCATCACACCGTACATCGCGACCGCCCCTCGCACACCTGGCTCGACCTCTTCATTATAAACAATCATTCTTCTCTTCTTTCTTACACTAAATCTATCTCTCCTTTCATTGCCGGCCACGACTTTATCTTTCTTTCATATAAACTCTCAATACCGCCAAAAGTCTGCAAAATTATCCTCACGCGCTCTTTGCGCACGCTTAATCCCGGTCGCTCGGCCGGCAGCCTACACACACACTTCGATTCCCGTTTTTTGGCTGACCTGATTCAGTACGCATCTACTGATCTATCGCATCACGCGCCCTCTCATGAGTTTTCAGTCTCTCCCGCCAACTCACTCACCTCTACTCTCACAGACTGCATCACGGCTTCTTTTGACGAGGTTGCCGCTATTCCTCCTGTCTCTCTCTCTCAAGCTCACGCAAGCCGTGGGTAACACACGACATCCGGCTCCTCATGCGCGAGCGCGACAGGCTCTATCGCGTGACCAGAAGTTCGGGCTCACTCTCCGACCTCGGTAGATTTAAGGCGCTGCACAGGCAGATCTGTAATAGGCTCGATTCTGCCAAGAACCTATTCTACTCGCAGCGCCTTTCTCGTGCACCCGACGCTAAAACTAAATGGCGCGAGCTTCGACGGATGGGTGTCCCGAGCACCCCTCGAGCTTCGCCCTTTGTTTACTTCTCAGGCTCGGGACTAAACAGGCACTACGCCAGCGTTGCCTCAGACGCAGCACCTCTTACGCCTGCTATTCTCCAGAGGCTTTCGCTGGCGTCGCCTACTGCCCCCGCTGACCAGCTGCTCAGATTCACGCCAGTTTCACAGCGTTAAGTCTATCTGGCCATTGGTAGGTCCACCTCCAAGGCCTCGGGCCCGGACGGGGTCTCAGTGGAAATGCTCAAAATGGTGGCTCCCACCCTTGTATCTCCCATCACAGCCCTTTTCAAATATCCGCTGAGCAACGCCGTCTTTCCCGACCTTTGGCGGTGAGCCTTCCTCTCTCCCCTGGCGAAAAAGGCCACCGTGTCATCGATGTCTGATACAAGACATATTGCACTACTTAGTGAGATTTCTAAGGCTCTCGGGCGTGTGGCGCATGATCAGCTTTCCTCCGTCCTGAGCATCGCATGGCACATGATCTTCGCCAACGACACCCAGATCTACCACTCCTTCTATCCCACCGGCCTTCAGGAGGGGATCACGACAATCACTCATGAAGCAGAGGCAGTGGCCGCCTGGGCCGCTGACAATGGTCTATCTCTCAACCTCGGGAAGGCACAGGTGATGCTCCTTGGCAGCGAGGCTTTCATTTCTCGCCGCGACCTCGACAGCATTCCCAAAAGCTCTCTTTTCGGGGTCTCTCTCCCATACGCCTCCCGTGTAAAGAATCTTGGTGGTATAATTACCTCCACTCTCAACTGGATACCTCACGTGAACCAAGTTTTACGTCGTGTCTACTGTTCTCTTCGTACCCTCAAATTCTGTAAACACGCCTTTTCTATTCCTATGAAGATGAACTTAGTTGAGAGTTTAATCTTTCCGCATTTTGACTATGCGTGCGCTGTCTATTACGATCTTGACAAGACGCGCAGCATCAAGATTCAACGCGCTCTTAATGCGTGTGTGCGCTTCCTATGTGGTAAGATCCCACGGATGGGACATGTCACTCCGCACCGCATTAGCCTCGGCTGGCTCTCTGCGACCAAACGCCGTGAGTTCTTCATAGACTCGCTGGCATTCAACATCTTGGCCCATCGCAACCCAGCTTATCTCGCCGTCAACTTCCGGCGTCTAAACGTTGACGTGAGCGCGCGCTCCTCCAGTCACCTCCCTCATCGCTATCTGTTCTACAGCACTCCGAGGACAGAGGCCCTGCGACGCTCGTTCTTCGTTATTGCGTCAAATCTCATCAACTCGCTAGGTGCACTAACTATCACGCCGGCTCATGTGGCGAGCCTGAAGTCTGGCCTCTTCGCCACGCTTTCTGCCAGGGACAGAGCGGACTGGGACACCCGAGTGCGGCTGGAGGGCCTGAGGCCGAATGGATGAGCGTGACCACTCGACTACAGCCTTTCGACTATCATCGTCACCGGGGCATACAGAGCATAGTGAAGAGACCATGCATCAATTTATTTAAACTGATTCATTATCACGAGAGACTTTAATTTCTACTTTTTCTTTCTATTTTTTATATTCTTTTTCATTTTTGTCTATACTTTTATCTTTTATTATTGTTTTTATTTTTATCATATTATATTTTATCAGTTTTTGTTTTTTTTTCTAAAGATTTATTTTTATTGTTATTTTGTACTAATTTAATAATTTGTAATACGCATGTACATTGCTAAAGGGCCAAATGGGGTCACACCCCCCTATCCAACTAAACCATCATTCTATTCTATTGTATTCTATTCTCTCTCTCTCTCTCTCTCTCCCTCTCTCTCTCTCTCTCTCTCTTTCTGGTAAGTCTCTGGCATACACGCCTTTTACTTCGCTCCCGCTGTTAGACTCTCGTACTGCTGCCTGCCTGCCCTCGGGCGTTTTGTTGCAGGTCACTTGCAAGCGCCTATATGCAAGCCATCATCTCCACCGTTATCTTCGCTGGGGGTGCTGTGCTT
>UELV01139529.1:0-43339 GCA_900490015.1 Megastigmus stigmatizans
CTCTCTCTCTCTCTCTCTCTCTCTCTCTCTCTTTCTCTCTCTCTTGTAATACATTTAATATTTCATTTAACTTTAAATTTTAGAAATATGTTTTAATACATATTCATTAACTATTAAGTATTCATATCAATTATAAGAACAGCACGAAGGATTTATATTAAATCCAAATGTACGTTAATAGTTAAGAACTAGAGCTTCATGACAAACGTATTCATATTTAATATAAGTGATATTCATTAATTGTACTGTAAATGAACCGATCGTTTAATACAAGACATCTTTTTTCTCAGTGTAAGATAAACAGAAGATTAGTGATGATAATACAATTGAATAAAATAAATCTAAAATATTTTAAAAATAAATTTAGAGTACTATAAAAATATTTAAAATATTCTGAAATACAAAGAAAATATAAATTAACATTGCTTTTCAGTTTTAGGATATTTTTGTTAATTTTGTACACAAAATATATCTGATATCGTGCGTGATAATTATTTATTGAAATTTAATATTATCAAAGTGCTCTAAACTAGCAACCAAACTATAATTTAGGACTTTTAGGTGTTAATTTTAAAATTAATGTTAAAGTGTACAAGTGAACTTGTCATTTGATTTTGTTGTGAGAAAAATTTTATTCTCTGATAAGATCTTAAATTGAAAACCTTACAAAAACAGTGGCTCTTCTTTAAATATACCTATATCTTTAATATTTAGATTTAATAACTATTACAGCACATAAAATTGGTTATTGGTAAATAATTGATCAATTGCACACTTCTTATTTTTAGACACTATATTACCATGAGAATAAAAATGTATGGATTTTAATCCTTAAAATGTAAAAAATTTTAAAAATCAAAGCATTTTATAATCAAGTGATTGCAAATCGATACGTAATATTATTTTTTATAATTTATTTGGTTTCTATTATTATTAACCATGGCATCAAACTTTACACATTATAATTCAAAGATCGTTCAGGGTTTCATTTATTTCTAGAAGACAGTATTTTTTAGTAAAGTTTAATAGATGAAACTATAATTTCTAAAAATAAAAGAGTTACCTCCTGAACCCGGAAGAAATCCAAATTTCCTGACCTCGAAGTCTACAATGTCTACTATGGTTCATTAAACCTCAATATCACTTCAGTTCTACTCTTTTTATATTTATTTTTCAGGAAATAGTCATATTCTTCCCAATTCTTTGATGGTATTTGTTGATTTTAAAATGATCATCTCTCGTTTTGAATCATCGGATATTTGTGAATAATAATTTATTTTACTTTAACCCTTTCAGACACAATGTACATTGAATGTACAACAATAATTTTAGTTATTGTAGAATTACGTGAAACAAATTCAAATTTTTACATTATAATTTTATGTACTAGATGAAAGTGGCCTATTCTACATCTCGTAATGGGGTTATAAGTTATCGTATATCTAATAGGAGCCGAGAAAACCAAAAGAAATTAATAAAAAATAATGTTTCAATTTCCGTTTTAATACAATATTTTAAATGCCAAATAAAAAATAAAAAAAATCTTATGTTAAAAAATTGTGCGAAAATGGGCGTTGATTTTCCTCCATTTTCCTCTGGTTCGATAGTAAAATCTCGCAAAACAGCGGCCCATTAGCTCAGTTGGTTAGAGCGTCGTGCTAATAACGCGAAGGTCGCGGGTTCGATCCCCCCATGGGCCACTTTTTTATAAATATTGAAAAAAATCTGTATTTTTTTTATTTAGATTTTATTATTGTTTAGGATTATTTTTTTAATATTCAATAATATTTGTTAAGATCCCGAGGAAAAATTTACCATACATAATTATATATGGATTTTCCTCTTGCAGGGACATAAAACGGGTCGCCACCTAGCGGTAATGATGTGCACAAAATTGACAAAAATACATGACTATTCATAATTGTGTACAATTTCGTTTTATGTTCCTGCAAGAGGAAACCAGCGCTTCGGGTATAAGTATAACCCAAATTCGATCAAAAAATTTTTTTGAAAGTACAAATATTTAGTATTTGAACAAAATAAAATCTGTTTATGCATTATTTTTCACGGTTGAACATTATATATAATTGTATATGGTTATATACAATCGTATATAATCATATATCATCATGTACAATTATATAGAGACAATATCCATATATAATTGTGTATAATTATATATATAAGCACTTATATAAAATTAAATATAATTAAGAATGGTAAATTTTTCCCCGGTCTAAAAGCTAAATAAAAAAGAATGACGAAAAGCACCTTAATGAAGAATCTCCCAAAATGTAGATAATTAAAATCTCTTTCAAACGTATCTTTCAGATTTAAAAAAATTTGAATAAAGCATATTTTAAAAAGTGAAAGAATTAAATTATCAAAATCTATTCTTCATCTTAAAACCCAAGAAAATTATAAAACAAAAAAAAATTTCAGTTGATATACGATAATAAAACAAAAAAATGAGTGGTCACACATACACGAAATAAAAAACTGATCATTTTATGCATTAATCCTTAAAAAATGTTCCGCTTTCGTTTGTGGAAAAAAATATTTCACCTTACAAAGCTTTCTCTAAGAGGAAGCAAAATCATCTATCTGGGCTTTGTATATGGACATTTTCTAGTTTAAGTAATGACTTCCAAATAATAATGTTACATGAGCAATGATCGAGTAATTCCCATGTTAGAATTCTGTTCGTAGATATATCGTTTAAAGAATTATGGCTCTTAATCAATTATATCCGCTTATAACTAATCAGTCTCCGTGGTATTGAACAACTTTACTCACACATTAAGATCTTTTCGATTATTTCAAAGTTTACCAAAAGTATTGTGTAAAGTATAGTTGAAATTTTTTTTGATTTATAGATGATTAAACAATAAAAAAATGATGCTTTTAATTCAATTACAGAGAATGAAAAACTTTTAAGATTGGCAGATCAGTTTGTTAAAAAAATTGCTTTATCTAAATGTGCCCCACCATTAAATCCATAGTTACGATTTTCTAGAGCGACGACTTACTATTGTACAATTTTCATCTTTTCAAGCAATTTGACAAATTTTTCCGTCGACGTGCAGAAACCAACTCTACAAAGATGAAAGAAACTTTCCCCGATCTAGAAAATTGACGGAGTACATAGTTTATAAACCAGCAAAAGAAAGCAAGAGGAAGAGAACGAGACAGATAAAGAGTAAAGGCAATTCGATCGAAGGTTTCATAAGAACGATAAGAAGCCGTCATCGTCGTCGTCGTCGTATAGCCGAGAGCGCGCGAGGCAGAGGCTGCACTTGTGCTTGTTCGTTCGTTGGCGCGCGCGCGCACTGACCCTGAAGGTTCAAGAACCGGGTGAACGGCCGCCGCCCATCGAGGCACACACAACCGAGCCAGAGAGCCCGAGCAGAGCAGAGAGCTGCGGCACTAACAGCACACACGACTCCTCCGTGGATGCTTAAGTTAGTGCTACTCCACTTATCGAGACTATATACCCACCACACGAGATTTTAGCCTTCTATTACTACTTGATGTATCGCGATAGCTGGGCGCTTTGCCATTATCTATAGCGGGGCGAAAATCAATTGAGCTCGCGATCTATGGTCTTCCGATCGTGGAATCAGCGATGAACTAGTCAAAAGCTCATTGAATTAGTATAGAGGGGAAGCTTGGTTCTCTATTTATGGGTGATATGATGAGCGTGGTTAGAGAGGATTGACTTTTCTCTTAATGTTTTATTGGTTATGGCCGACAGTTTATAGCCTTTCGGTTGTTATTGCGTGTTACGGCATTGGCGGAATAAAAGAATTACGTGTTTTTGAGGTATTACGAGGCGCTCCAGGGATCGAAGGTCGAAATTCATCGTGTAGAAAATTTGGTTTTGAACGTGGACTTATAAATAGAACGAGTCTTTCTTTTTACTGACGGAAATCTATGATTGATAAGGCGTTGACGGAAACCTTTATTATTTTCGAAAGCTAAACTTTTTACGTGACTTGTATATAGAAAAAGTATTGTTGATAAATTCTAGCTTATGCCTTAGTCGATCTCAATTATTCTCAAATATGGCTGTTGGATGAATTTTCTTATAGCTACACGAATTAACTGAGGTGTATGAGTGTCAAAGAAACAAACATGTTTTCTTTTGTCGATTACGAATATAATTTTATTGTTTACTATCTTGTGTTGGTCAATGTTCCATTATCATTTGCTTAATTACATGGTTATTGTTTTTGAGAATAATTGCGGTTCAATTATCTAATTGAATAGCAAAGTTTTCAATCATTCAATTCTTCAATAAAGCCATCGCATTCATTTTCAATTTAGGATATAGCTGCGTTATATACATAAAAAAGCAAAAATCTTCAGCTCCAAAATCATGGATGTAAAACGATTGTTAATAACTGTTTGTACAGAAAAAGAACTTGAAAAGCAATCGCGAGTACGGAGAATGCGCTCTTGCGAACCTTCTTTCCGTGCAATCGCGACTCGCAAGCACACGGTGGGGCAATGTCCCCGGCGGGGGAATATCGTTTCGCAAGGAAGGAGATTAATAAAAAGTAAAAAGCAACGGATGGATAGGAAGGAAGACGCCAAAGTTTTTCGATATACACCGAGTGTGTCTGTGCGCGTATAATGTAAGGGGGAGAGAAAGGAGCAGGAGAAAAAAGAAATAACGCGCGTTTGAGCATGACTCACTGGTGCGAAACGTGTGTGCGCGCAAAGAGGAAAGGGCTTCAATTATCGGGCAGCTGCTAAATTTACGTTGGACGTATTTTTAAATTTTTTCCTGCCTGCGCCCAAAACATGTGACGATCTCTTTTTTTTCGGTGGTTCGTCCACTGTGTGAGCGCGTGTGTGCATGTGTGTGTACTTTATTAATGAATATGTTACGAAGGGCTTCTGTAACTCTGATGATTATTTATGGTGCACCCTGCTTTATAATTGCAAGCTTGCAGTTTCGCTTCGTGATATGTACACGTGTAGAATTAAGGTTAAAAATGTTGTCCATATTTAATAATTAGCTGTTATTTATCATCTGCTTTCAATCTAGATGATATTTTATTTCAATATTATACTCATATTCAAAGTGTACTGCGTAAGAAAAATGATTGATTTGTTTATAAAAAAAAAAATTGTTAAAAATAGTCACGCTTTATCGTTGCACCACGACTATGTGCACTACTATGTGTATACAAATTGATAAATTTGTCACGATATAAACGATAAAACAGTGCTGTAGAGCGAAAAAAAATGTATAGATGATCCGCACAGTATTCCAGAATAATAATTCGCCGCGATAAAATATGCTCGCTCCAATAATAGACTCTTATACACGCATGGAATCGGGGAGAGAGAGAGAGAGAGAGAGAGAAAAAAACGCGTGTGTCCGCGCGCAAGGCCACCGTCGAACGAGACAGAGAGAGAGAGATAGATTACGCATTAATATGGAGTGGAAATCAGGCGGACGAACAGCGCACGGATCGCTCCTATCGAATTAACCTTCGCTATGTGCCGCTGGTTGTGGTGCCGAAGATCGCGAAGAGCAAACGGTCGCTATCGGACGATTTATAATACGCGTATTATTAAGCGGCCACCAGTGCCGACGCGTGGGTTCAAGAGCAGACGTTAGCATGCGAGCCGATCGCCCGAGCATCAGGTTGTGCGATAAAGCCACGTGGGATTGCGACGCGCGTGCGGAAAAAACAGACTTTGTCGCGCCAGGCTTTGGAAGCTTGTAATCGAACTTGCTTTACAATAGCTTTGGATTTAGCTTTTCCGCTGTTGTTTTAACGATCTTGGAAAAATATTTTGATCGTAATAATACGTTTTTGTAGCTTTGTTATATATTTAGATGTTAATACTGAAAATCGTCTTTATAATAAAGTACCGTTTTGCACGATTTTCATAGTTTCTATTATCTTATTATTTCCAAACCAGAGTGAAAAAAATTATTTTTGCTTTAGTGTTTTATTCTCAGCACTTTTTAGTTTTGACTATACTAAATTATGATTATTAACGGTTTTGGCTTACAAATTAACATTTTTATTCAATAAGAGTCAGGTAATCATGGTGTACTTTATTTTTAATGACATTTAAAAATTTTCAAGTTTGACATTTTCGCATTGTCGAGACCTTCGGTACTAATGGCCTTATTTTCTCGGCTACTTAGATTAAAAAACAGTTTCTTGGATAAATTAAGGTCGCAGCTATTATCTTATCACCGCAATATCACTCAATCAAAGTTTTATGCTTTTTTTAATACTTTTTGACCTTTCCCTGCTTCTCATTTTTCAAATGAAAATATTACAGAATGAATGTTTGCAAACTGATTCAATTTTGCTAATTTGCGGAATGAGAGGTCGTTAAAGAAATTCCTATAAGATAATAAATTTGTCAAGGTCTGACCATGCATTGATTGAAATATTCCTAAAAGCTTCGAGAACATTATACTCAGTCGTTATCAATCCAAGAGAGCCTTAAATTTCGCCTCCATCACTTCCTGACACCCAAGTCGATAGCCCCCACACAGTCCTGGAAATTTCCTAACACGCGTCCAACGATTTTCACGATCATTAAGCACGAACCGTAGCGAACCGTGGACAATTTGTCTCCCGAGCGTAGGGAACAAATTAAGAAACACACACACGTAAAAGACATCGTATAAATATATATATATGGATGTCGACGGTCTCGTTGGCATAATCCTCGTGGCTCTGCGTTGCGTGCGTCAGCCGAACGATGAAGAAGCAGCTCTATCAATAACGAGTCTTCAGTGTCAAGTTCGCAAGGTCTCGGCTGGTTCAATATGTGTATATACGTATATGCTTAAAGAAAGGAGGAGGAGGAGGGGAACAAAAGAAGTTGCGATGTGTTCTTCTCTTTGGGTTCGTGTCGTTGACTTCGTGCGTCTCGTTTTTATTCAATCAATCAAACGATATATAAGCTCCTCTGGACCACTGACCGTGGTTCCAAATCTTTTCATTATACGGATAATTGTCGGTGATATTTTAATTCGACCTGCAAGTTTTGTTTCTTAAATTGATTCTATGGCTTGTTGTAGCTAGTTGATGATGGGACACTCAATAAGACTTGCCGTTTGATCAATTTTGTACGGTTCTTATAGTTTCGTTCCTTTTCTGTTAGTTATTCGAATGCTTTATAAATTATGTAAATGTCGAGTTGTTGCGCTGATAAGATCGTGCGATGTGTTATTGTTAACAGTATTTGTAATTAAAACGAAACTCCCGGTGTATGAAAACATGTTTATTATGTTGTTATCTTGTAAATACGTATACTTCCTCCTTGTGGCATCAAAATACTACTATTGTGTTTACACTTATAAACGGTCAATGCGGAATGACTTTTGCAACAAAATTTTATCATTAAAAAGGTCGTATCCAATTAATTCCATATTGACTTCTTAAAGATTTCTGGACTATTAAGCCATTTAATAGTCTCATTAGTCAAAGCCGAAACATTAATCGATCGGAGTGCAAAACCTGCCTTCGTTAAAAGTCGAAATAAAAGAAGAAGCCCAACTTTTACTTTCGATTCTCGTGCGGCAAGCATTAGATAAAGATCCATATTAATTTATTCCAATCGAATGAGATCGCGTTTCCCAACTCACCGTGTATTAAAAAGCTATGGGTATATACTATGCAAAGAAAGCAAGTGCATGCACACTCGAGAGCGAAACCTCAGTGCGCCGTGAGGCCTATGTATATAAGAGCGTCAACGCAGACGAAATCGTCGATTTTGTGTCACAAACACGCTCGCAACGCGCCGCAGAGAGAGATATATAACTATTAGGCATAAGCGTCGCGCCGAATCTTTCGACAGAGTCGCCTCTTGACGTAACGACCTTAATGACTCGGAGCGTGACGGCTTATGAAATTTCGTATGGCAGCGACGGCGTCGGTGGCGGCGGTGGCGCGCGGCAGTTCGTTGAACCCGTCTATGTACTGTATATAGCACGAAAACGTTGCTGCTGCTGCTGCTGCTGCTGCTTCGTTCCTGTGTCCGCGCGTCTAGCGTGGAAAATCCGACGATTCGAAGAGTCTGAAGCTGATGGCGTTGCGCCATTTTTTTTTGTTTCGTATCTCCTCTCTGCGTCTTAATTATATTTCGCGCATATATCATAACAGTGGGGGCGATATTGCGATTGACCCAGAATTTTCAAATGTGACGACAGGGAATTTCGTTGTTACGCGTATATAGGTATGAAAAGTTTTTTATAAGCTGCACGGCAATGAGAGATCGATGATATATATTTGCTTGGATCGCGGACTATACGCGGAAGCGTGATGTCGCTAACGCACTCGATATATTGATTCGTGATTGCTGGCAGATTAAGTTTGAAAAATAAGAAAAGAGGTGCGCGACGAGATTTTACGAAACTTGTTGATTTACATCGATGGCCCTGGCACGCATCACCAAGATTTTCGTCGATGTTTGTTTAGCCTGTTTTGCGTGTACTCGCGTGAAAAATGTTGATTGTAAAATCCTGTAAATATTAAATTATGCTGCTTCGTATTATTTATTTGTTCGAAAGAGAAAGAAAACAGTCCTCTCTTAACGATTTGTCGACAATGACATCGAGAAACGGAAGTGCGTGGTTGTCTTGACGCGTTAAAAAAAAAAAAGAAAAACAAGCATAAGCGATGTTTTTTAAAATGTACACACAGCATATTAAACGATACGTGTCGAAGACAAACATCTTTCATTGACCTTCGCCGTTCGTTTAACTCTATTATCTTCGGCATTATACGCGCACGCGAACCATCTCTCGAAATTATCCCCCTCATTAAACGATTTTCGCCAACAGCAGCATTCGTCAGCTTCGCGGTAAACTAGCGTAATCAGTAATTTTGCTCTCCGCCGCACACAACAATCGTCCGCATATATATAACGAAGTATCAAAGTCCAAAACGAATTCCCGCTTTTGTCGCGGCGGAGGCACACAAGCCGATGACCGCGCACGAGAGAGAGAGAAGGCGACGGTATCAGAGAGTAAGCCGCTGGGAGAGAGAGAGAGAGAGCCGCAAGCGAAAAAACTTCAAAGCGAAAACAAAGCCTGGCTGTAGCGGGATGCCGCGGCGAGATTTGCGAAAGGAAGGAAAGTCGTTGCCCCTATAGTGCGCGCCGCGGCTCTCGCGCAAAGTTCGAGGCCCTAGAAAGAGAACTGCTGCTGTTGCTGTTTGTCTCTTGGTTATATATATATATATATACATACAGTCGAGTGCTAACGGTTTGGCCTCTCTATGACGCGGCTATATATATTTTCAGAGAGAGAGAGAGAGTTCATCGAGCTCTGACGGAGGAGGAGGCGGCAGCGGCGGTGAGAGTTCATTTTCGCGCGCCAGGTGTTTCGTGGCTCGAGAGCGCGTATAGTGTGTGACACTAGCGCTGAGATCTTATCATCCGAGCGCGGGCATGACCCAATTGATAATTTGTATATATACGTGCGTCGAGTGGTGGGGTAAAGGACGTTGGCCCAACGGAATCTATGATATGTTTACTTTTGAAACTAGGCTTTTCCCATGTCAGCGCTCAGACCCACTTATGTGCACGATGGAAACAAACAATCGTTATATCTATTATTATACAAAATCTACCTCTCTCTGCACGTATAAAGACTGGAGCGTTAGGTTACGTTATTCAAGTGTGGAATCGAGAATATTGCAATAACGTTTCGAAAGTGTATACAGTATCTATATACAGTGCATCTAGCGTTTGAACATTATTTTGCAATACGCATCAGCTTTGCTCAATTATATTATAGGAAACCTCGAAATGCATCATCTTTTTTTTTTCAGAAAACGCTCGACTCACCTCACCTGTAAAAAAAAAACATTCAATTGTGATCGTGAAAAGCAAGAAAAGAATCCTCAAGCCCATTAAAAAATAGATAGTTTCCAGTATAGCGAGCGACATCCGTTCAATAAATAACAAAAGACCACGGACATTAGCAGCAGCTGGTCTAAAAGCTCCGCAGCATAACCGATAATGATATCTCGATTTGGCTTGACCAGCTGCGACATCAGCCCCCAAGTGTTCGAGGATAGGAAAAAAAAGGCAGCACCGAAGGGGAAACTCATAGTTGGATAGTGGAACTTGGAAAAAGTGAGGCGGATAAGGCTCTATTTATTTATAGCCCGCGGGAGGCTCTCGAAGGCGCGCGCGCGCATCCATTTTTTCCCCGTGACATTAATCTCGAAATATATATCCCCCCACCGATAACGAGACACAGAAAGACGAAGAAGAAGCAAAAGGAAGATAGTCTGCTGCAGAGCAAAGAGCAACAGCAGCGACGACGAAGAGATAAATAGGCGAGTTTATACGGCTGGTCGACGAAGCTGCCTATAGGTATATATATATATACGTCCCCGAGCGGCTACGTCACGAGAGAGCTCGCGCCGGAGCTCAATAGACACGATGAAACATTAACGCAACGCCGAGCGCGCGCGCGCGTATCAACGACCGCGCGAATGCGGAATGTTCGGTTCAGCGTTCGCCCCGTTCTCTCTCTCTCTCTCTCTCTCTCTCTCTCTTGCTCACTTACACAGCAGCAGCAGCGCTCGGAATCCGCGAGCCGCTGCCGTTGCTGGTGTTGCTGCTGTTGGCGGCAGGTCGTTGCCCCCCCGATGCCGGGGACTCCGCGCGCGCTCGGAGCACCGGCGCTCCGCCGCTGCCGCTGCATGGCTACTGCAGTTGAACGCGCGCAGCCTTATAGTAACTCTCTCTTTCTCCCTCTTGGCTGCTGCTGCAGCAATGCGCGCGCCCGCGAGAGAGTTCACCCGACGAGCGCTCATGCACACACTGCCGACGTTCGTGGCTCGTACTATTTTCCTTCTCTCTCTCTCTCTCTCTCTCTCACTCTGGCAGCAGCAGCAGCAGCTTCGATCGCAGCACGACGGCGCTATTCCTTTACCTTTTTTTTTTTTCTTCTTCTCTCGACTGGTACACAATTCCGTTGATTGTGAACGCGAGCAGCGTATAGAGTTTGGGAATATGTGGGACAGGCGCATAGCTTTTGGGTGGCCTAGTTTATTACGGCTGGTGTGTGTCGATAACGTATGAGGTATGCGAAGGTGATCGCTGTAGAGTTCGTTGATCCCTCGGTGTTTTTGTGTATATATATAAATATATATATATAGGGGTTTGTGGGGAAGTTTGTGCTGTTTTGACGACAAGAGAAAAAAAAGCGTCTTTTGTATTCTATTGATTGGCTAGTCTACTTGGTATTGTCGATCGTGGAATAGCACATCTTGTTTATCTGATATTCTTTTTTTTTATAGGTAATCAAAAGTTCTGATTAACGATAGTTTGAATCTTTGATATTTTAATTTCTTATACACAGTCAGAAAAAATCTCTTCATTTGAATATAATACGTTTATTTTCATCGTCGCGTCACCGAGATTAATACCCTCTCCACAATTAACAATTCACTCTCGATTTATTTAAATACCTGGACGAATCCATATTTTATGAATACATCGGCAGCGTTAAAGAAGCATCAGCTATATTTAAATTCATTGAATATGAAACAATTGAAACCAAAAATCAATATTTTCCCAATATCGCAATAGGTGACTCGGCTGCGTAACGACAAAATCGCATATAAAAAACGCAAAGTTCCCATTAGGCAGTGTATATGAAAAACACTGTAGTCGCGTCGTGTCGTCCGTTGGAAAAGCAACGATCAATCAATCGTTCGCGTCATAATAGCACCACTTTAATTATAATACGAGTTTATTCCCGCGATTTGTTGTCTCCTCTCCTCCGAGTTCATAGATGCTCTCCTCGCTGCGTCCTCGTCTATATATCTCGAGCGGCTGCAGTGGCGACGACGGCGGCGGCGGTGGCGGCGAAGGTTCACTGGCACGTTGAGTGCGTGTACCGCGTGCGATGCCCTTTGTGTCTCGTGCAGTGCTATGCTCTGCAGCCTTCTCTTCCTCTCGCTTCTTCTCTCCTTGTCTCTTACTCCCCTGTCCTCTATCTCCTATCCTCTTCTCATACCTCTTGCCTCTACTCTACAACAAAGCTTGCAATTGCATTTTATATTTTAATCTTAAATATATATATTATTTAAGATATCATAGTTTCTATGGAAAGAAAATTTCATTCTTTTTATATTTCTATACTACCGAAACGTTAAGTACTAAAATGTTTTCAATTTCTAAATAAAGTATGTACTTTTCGTTTACTTTCGCATAAACTTTTTCCATTTTTCAATTGTACAAGCATCGCGTTAACAGTGTGACAAATATAAAGTATATCGAGTGTGAATTCACGATTTTGTTCAACGGCTGGTATCTCCCTCTGGCCATAGGTATAACGAGCAATTACATTGCCAGGCGACTTCCGAGACAAGCAGCGATCAGTTTCCGATTCGATATTATTATTTCAACGCCGCCGCCGCCGCCGCCACTCCGCATATACGTTACACGCGTGCGCATACATCTTTTTCTTTCGATGCACACAGTATGTGTGTGTGTGTGTGTGTATGTGTGTGTGCGCGCGTTTATTCATCGGTTGAAAGGGAAAAACGCAATGATGATAGCCTTCGCCATGCGGCGGCCGCTCTCATTTCACCTCGTGCACCGCACACACACACACACACTCGCGCTTCTCGAGCACACGCTCTTATTACCGCGCTGATGCTGCTTGCTACGCCAGTCGACCAACAATGATGGGTTTATTAACGTTTCTCGTTTGCGAGATTGTCTGCAATTGTGCACTTTGTGTATCGGGTGTAATTCGATGAATTTATTCGGCGACGTCGCGCTCAGAACTGTAATTTCGATCAGCGTGAATCATGGGCTTGTGACGTGTGCATCGACTGCGCATACCAGCTGTGAACTACGTGCAGTTCAGTGAAAAAAATTCTCTGCCTTTTTAACTGTTATTCGCATACTTTTATATACTTATAGAAAAATCTATGACAAGTTGGAACAAGTTTATGTAAAAATTTTGTTTTATCGCTCATAATAAAACCGCGCGCAAAAGTATTGCTTATATATACGTTATGCTCAGTGTGCAATTACTGGAATATTTGCATCATTTCCAAATAAAAGTACGTAAATAAAGTGCATTGAAGTTGAGTATAAGTCAAAGTACTTTTACGACATTTATAATTCGTAAATGTCAATTAATTATGAATTCACTGTATTCCATGTTTAATGTATCGATTTTTATCGATCCATACACAAATAATATTTATACACTTTGAAATTCCTGAATAAATATTATTCCGCCGTTAAACATATATATAACCAAGTATTTTATTAATTGAATCAATCACCAGCCACTTGATCATCAATTTTATTAATCAATGACGATATACGAGATACACAAATATATCGATCGAACACTCAAACCAAATCTTCCTTTCCCATATTCAAAGACTGTCGCTATTCCGCAAAAAGAAACCAATACATAGCACTGTCTTAAAAGTTTCTTTCCCAATCCGCACGAGGCATCAGCTCGCGGAGCAGCTCGTGGAAAGCACCTCGTATAAACGCTCTCGGAAAACAATGTGTATATACTCTCTCGTGAATCATAACAGTAGTTATATAGAGTTCACTCGCCTTCGACTCGCACACGCACACATCTATACATAGTGTATAAAATTCGTGCGGCTGCAGTGTCCCACGGGGTAGCCTTGCGCCTCTCTCTCTCTCTCTCTCTCATTCTCTTACTCGCTCGATCCTCTCTCGCGCGCGAATTTGCATGTCCCAGATGCGTATCTCGCTATATAGCGCGGCAGGTCGTAAAGCGTCAATTGCATCGGCACAAGGAGTCCATGGAACAACCGCTGCAACAATTGAGCGGAGCGTACTCGCTCTTACACCTGACGAATAGCGCGACGAGACGATTCTATGCTGATGCTGGCCACGAGGCGTTGTGTATCTTAGCTCGTCGTGACATTTTCATTTTCTTTGCAACTGTTAATTTGAATTGTGTGTATGTGTTTTTTTTTTAATTTACAGAAGTGCAGGTGAGATAATTTGATAATATATATATAATTTGCGGTTCAAGTAAAAGTGTAACTGCACATATTTAATTACTTAGAAAAATGATGCACTTTACAAATCGATTACTTTTCCTTGATTGAAATATTAATTTTCAGCTGTAATAATCGTCCCATGTCGTCTTAATCAATCGATAAATGATTCGGTGTAATTTTCTTATGCATTCACTTTTTTGTTTTATTAACGAATATCCATCAGATCTTGTTAGAAGGCTAAGCTGCACATTTTCGTATCTTAATTTCAGTATTTATATGTTTTGACCAGGTGCCAGTGCATGTGAATCATCAACAAACTTTTAATGATAAGTGTGTGCGTAATCAAGGCTTCATCACTATGTACTAGCGGTAAACCGAACCAATCCCTTATACTAAAACAGAAAAGTTGATTGAAGTAATGATCGCGATGATAGCCCCAAGATACTAATAATAGCAACAAAGTATCGATATTAAAACTGAACAAATTGAAAAAGCATCGAAGCCATACACCACTTTGATATATAATTCGTAATTTAATCGAACCTCGTACTCTGGCCACATTACAAACAACAAACAATGTTATACCTCTCGCTACCGCAAGATCGTAACCATCTCTAAGCTCTATAGCCATCGACTACCGATCATCGAGCTCTTTATCTATCCATTTACTTCGATTTTCACTCGCGAGCGCTTCCCCATCGCAACGCACTCGTCCATCATCCCGAGATATCACGCCTCCAAAAAGACTCACTATAATAATAATATATATCGAGGTGCCCATATAGCAGTACAATTTCAGCGTCGAGGCCAACAAACAGCTTTAGAGCGAGCTATATGTACGCTGTGAAACGAGCCGATACACAGAGCTTCTCTCTCTCTCTCTCCCTGTATATAGGAGTTCGGGATCAATGAACACTCGGCGAGCGCGAATTCGCCTCGGAAGTAACGAGAGATACAAATAGAAACCCCCTCGTAATCGCTCGCGCCGTTGTGTACACACACACACACACACGCGCGCAAACACACAGACGCGTAGTCACGCAATACACAGTAGCAGAGAGAGAGAGAGAGAGACATAGAGAGGCTCTATGTAGCGGCTAGTCCGCAGCAGTAGTAGTAGTAGTAGAAGAACGTGAGCTATAGAGTGAGAGAGAGAGAGGGAGAGAGCGCGCGATCGCCCCAGAGGTGACTGCCCTCGTATTAGGTCACATTTGCCCTCCGCTCTGCTCTCTGCTCGCTGCCTGCCGTCTACTACTACTACTACTACTGCTACCACCACTACCCAGAAAAGAGAGACACGAGTTACGATCTTTCTCTCTCTCTCTCTCTCTCTCTCTCTCTCTGTGCGAGTAGTAGTTTATTTTGTCGTTGTTGCACTTTTGTTCCTACGCGAGAGAGGTGAACCATCGGAGGATTGCTGTTCGCCAACAGTATATAATTGGTGCGTGATCTCGCGAGATTCCTTTCTTTTCGCTTGCGCGTTCTATAGAGAGAGTTTATCTTGTCGCAGAAATTATAGAAAAAGCGTGAGCTTTCCAATGATCGATTGACACTTTGTATCTTTCTCAAAGAATATATATTACCGAGCCGCTTAATCGCGACGTTCATTTATCCGCTCGATGTGCAGCTTTGGCTATGTACAAGACTTAGTATCGATCAGTTTGATCGACACTTGGCAGAATCGCAATGATTGTAAAGCTTTATGAGCATTACATTTATAGGTTCGCAGTGTAATTAACATAGGCGTGTGTAAAAAAGCGCAGCGTACGCCAATGTATTTGCAGCTGTAACGCGCCAGACATACTGTGTGCATTGCACATTTTATGCGGCCATATACACTATAAACTTGTTCATTCGCGCTCAAAGTTTCTATTAATAATTCCAGGTGTCGGAGAAATGCCTCCTTTCGCTCCTGCACCGAGTGCCTAAAAATAACTCGACTCATTTTAAAAGTAAACATATCCGATTGTCCACGTCCATTTATTGGCGCACGCTTCATAAATATACGATGAACCGTAATTTTAAGCTTTATTATAAACGCGATTTCTTTCCCCTGTCTTCCCTTTACCGCGAGTTGCTGAATTAATTTTGCGACTCTCTCTCTCTCTCTTTCGACGGGACGCGCATTTGCATAAAACGTTCGTTCGCGCGGCGCGCGTGTTAAATATATATAGCATAGCGGATGGTCGTCGTGAGTGGCTTACGTGTGCTCTAGCAGAAATTACCACTTTCTTCGGTGGCGAGCCTATAATACGCGCACGGTTATACAATGGGCCGCGATGATGACGGCACTAGATATCGTAAGCGTATATACGTATGTATTCTCGTTGTAGCGGGCACGATTTTATTTTCGTACCACTGCGCGCGTGTTGAGGCTCCGAAAAAGGATTGGCAAATCGCGATAACAGCAGACTCGCGCCTCGACCCGCCGATACTCGTATACGTATATATATATGTAACACTACATCGCTTTTGTAATGGACTTAATTAAACCGAACCATTAGCTAATATTTCATTTCCTGAAGTTCGCGTGAGATAATCGGTGTTACAGTTTCTCCGAGCGATTACGAAAGCCATGCACACATATATATCCTATATATATATGAAATATCCGAAGTATCTAAAAAATTGAGAAATAAAAGGATAAGAAATATGATAAAATTACAGGATTCGGAGAAAAGAAGATCCTTCGCTTGCCCTCGGCTGTCTAGTCTCGAGAATTTTCTTTATTTACAGTTGCTTCCGAGGCACATAACAGCCGAACGACTGTGGAACAATTAGTGAGACATTAGGAGCAGTTTGCCTCCGCCACCGCCACCGCCGCTTACGGTATCGTCTTTCGGACTCTTCGGTATAGCTACTGATGCTGCTGTTGTCTATACGGGTATCGTCCGCAAACGTATAAATATATATAACGGAAATTTTTCAACGATCGAATGAAATTTCACGTCCGTTGTGTGCAAAAAATTCTGACAAACGATTATCGTGATATACTAAAATCGTATAACCATAACTATAGCCACTCAATTGCTGTAATTTCTGCGTACATTTGTACTGAGGTCGATAACGGCTACTTTTTTACAAATACTTTCTTTGAAAATATTGATCTAAATATTAACCGGGGATTATAATTAAATCATAAGATCAACCGATTCCCCTTCGGCAGCGGCATAAGTGAAAATCTCAGTTGAGTAAAATCGCTAGTCTTCGGAAATCGAGTGTCCATAAGAATCGCCTCGATCTCCGCGTAAATCAGCGTCTGTATAATAGAAGGCCAATTCGTCGCGTGCTTTACCCGCTTGCAGTCGCACATTTGTCCGCGCAACTGCTGCGACAATACTCTAGAAGCGCGTGTGCCGCCGGGAAGAAGCATCGGCCGGTATATACGGGAAGAGAGCCGCTGCATAGAGTCGGCGCGCATACGCCTAGAGCTTGGCTTTCGTCCGCAGCGGCGGCGGCGGCGGCGGCGGCGGAAAAGTGGAGCGAGATGAAGGCGAAGATCTCGGGCGCGGAGGCAACGACCCCTCGACTCGCGCACCAACACACGCTACTCGTTGGCGCGTCGTTGCCCGCCCCCGCCTCTCTCTCTCCCTCTCACTCTTTTTCTCTGTGTGTGTGTGTGTGTGTGTGCGCGAGTGAGCGAGAGAGGAGAGACGATCCGCAAAGCAAAGTGTGCGCGGCTCGCCGCTCGCGGTACTTGCGCTGAATAGTGAGCAGGCCGTTGACACGCGATATTCTTCTCTCTCTCTCTCTCTCTCTCTCTCTCTCTCTCTCTCTCTGTTTTAGAGCTCGAGCTGTACGGGTAAGTATATACAGCGCGACGGAGTTGGTGCACTATAAAGTGGAGGGGGAGTTTTCGTTTGATTGATTGATTCGGTTTGTGCAGTGCTGCTGCAGGTTGCTCTCTCTCTCTCTCTTTCTCTCTCTCTCATGCAAGCAGCGCGGTTTATTGTGCGATCATCGAGCGATTGGGTGTGGAGAGTGAAAGAATTGACGTGTTGATGGGATCCAGCGATTGAATTGAGTGTTGTTTAATGCTGCGGGGAGTGATTTATCGATGAGCGTGTGAGAGATCGTCGAGGCAATGAGCTGGAACGATAGTTTAAGCTGGAAAATTTCATTGATTTTAGCCTCGTTAATTTATACTCTAAGGTCGTTGGTTTGCGCGTACAGTCAGCTCTTAATACCGTCTGTTTCGAAAGAGAAAGAGGCTCTGAACTTTAGCGAATGAATTTATAAAGCTGAATCAAATTTTGCATGATTTGCTATTATTAAGAATTTTAAATAACCACATTTTTTATTCAATAAATAATAGAAAATATGAGTTTATTCTTGATATAGAACGATAACAAATAAACTGTCCTCAGCTTAGCCTTATTCTTTATTATTTAATGAAAAGAAGAAAAAGAAATAGAGATGTAAATGTGTAAGCTTTATACGATGCACCGTAGATCAGACAACACGATCTTTCGCTTGAATCGTTTATTTTTACTGGGAGTATGATGACTGGACCCTAGAGCTAGAAAATAAAACATTTCTTTTTTTGCTTTTTTATGGTCATATTATGGTGAACTTATGTTAAGTGCCATGGCGTGCATGTTTACTTATTTTATATTATAACCTTAAAAATTTGTTTTCCTAATTCGTAAGAAATGTTTATATCATAGGTTATACCATAAGTATAAATAAAGTGAATATCTTATCAAAATTTTGATTTCATGAATTTGGTTTATAATTTATTTATAAATTAAATATAATATAAATAATATAAGGTATTTATAATTTATTTATTATTTTTAAATTATTTCATAATTTCATAGCGGTCTTCTGGCTGAGAGTGACAGAGTCAGAGACAGATAAATAGACTAACCTTACTTTTGTCAAGTAAAATATGTATTTTAATGATTATTATACATTTACATCATTAGTAGTAGTCCCGGTTGTTTATCATTATTTACTAATAATATTGTAAATCATGAGGTTCTTATTAACTTAAACTATTTTCTTATGATCAAATCCTCAATTAAAAAACATTTTATTTAGTAACCATAATTTAATAAGAAACATGGCCACGATATGGCAATAGTCCTATTAAAATCAATTGAAATTACGGTCATATTTTTCAGCATAATGTGACCATATATGGTGAATTTCGCCATTATATGGCTACAAACCCCATTAATTTTTTACCAGGGTAAAAGGACAGTAAATAGAAGTTTAGTTTATGATGCCTGTTTGTTAATTTGTTAGTTAGCATATTTATTTCATCGATTAAATACGTTAAAAATATTATTTATTTTCCGCCATCATGGTAAACATATGTAATATAATGGCAAAAAATTAGAATTTAGTACCACAATCCTTATAAAAACTAATCTTAAGAGCCAGAATAGTTTTATTCAGATTCACTTGTGTAAATGCAATAGTACATAATCGTGTATCATTAGTTGAAGTCCAAACTACTTTAATAGATTAATAGACAGTTCTCGACAGTTACTGTTTTTTTTTTTTTTAATTCTGTGGGTAATGGGACACAGTAATTCTGTAGCTATTTAATTTCGATTTCTATACATCGATAAAAACAGATAAATATTTAAAAATTGATGATTGACATTAATAATAATAAGAATAAGTATAAGTCTATAATAAGCTAAAATAACGGTTGATACGTAAGTTATAGTAAATATTTGAATAGCAGTATCGACGCATTATAGAAAGTATATATACTCAATCAAATTACAAGCTTCCATTAATACACTTTTCCAATAAAATCGATTGCAATTTCATCGAAAACCTATAAAACTTGAAAAGAAAAGAAAACTATACCAATCGCTTCAATCTAAATTATTGAAGCTCTACAAGGCAGAAAAGTAGACTGCTGAAAGGTAAGACGATGGATTAAGCGAAGTAATCTAAGAACGGGAGAAGGAAACGCGAAAAAGAGCCGTATGTACACTTGCTCTCTTGATCTGGTATGGGCGCTAAGAATGCGACAAGGTCAGATCCTTCGTCTGGTCGACCACGCGACGTCCTCGTCGACAAGCTCGCCCGGTGATGATCTTGAACGACCGATTACGGCGTTGTTGCCATGCGTACATATGTCCCAGTAAAAGAAAGAGAGCGAGAGAGAGATAGAGAGAGAGAGGGAGAGAGAGAGAGACATGTAATTGACAAGTCCAATTACGCAGACGATTTTGCCTCAATGACGAGTCTCCCGTTACGAGTGAACCTTACGCTGTCACGTGCGCCAAATCATAGCGAACAATATGTTGCTATTTTCAGAGTATAGAAAAATGGGATTGAAAACCCAAGTCTTTGAATCTCTTGCGTCCAAGTTGATACTTATCAAAGTAACGTTATCGAAATTCTTTGATTCTTTTCTGAGAAAAAGGGTTTTTTTTGTGTTGTGTAATCATTCAAGGTAAAACTGTAAAGCACGTGAAATTTGGAAAACACCTTAAAAGTATTTCCTTATATATACCCTTTTCTGCTATTGTGTAAATTATAATTATATAATTGGTATAATAAACATCAATAATAATTTCATTACCAATGCTTATATAGGTTTGATAAAACAATAGTGTAATAATTGCTTTATACTCGATAAGTATACACAAAAAATGTTCATGATTGCTTAAAGATTGAACTATGATTAAAAAGTCATAGCTCTCTATTCAGCTTGTGCTAGACCTTAACCGACACAAATTCATTTGTACAATATGTCTGTACTACTAAAAATGTTACAAAAAAAAAAATAAACGCACTTGTATCATGTCTGCTCCTTCGCATCGTGCAAATATTTTCTTCGAAGACAAGCGAAAAAACATCGCATTTGCGTATAATATAAAGCAAGGAAATTCCGTGTGTTATCGTGCTACCCCGAATTATTGTCGTCGTTATCAACCAATATATGTGCGCTAATATTCCTCTCCGATCGTTGCCCGGTATATATATATATTGTTTATCTCGTGTGCATGCTGCTTTGTAAAAAAGAAAAAAAAATAAGAGAGACACGCAGAGGACGTCCTTCTGCGTGCGTTCCGAGGGTATCTCGCTCTCTCGGACAACAGCGTGCATGCGGCGTATACGTTCATTATCTCGCGCCGATTTGTCTCGAAAAAAAAAGAAAGAAAGAGTACGATTTGAATTTCCAATGGAACTCGAGCACGAAATATCTTTTACGCAGACAAGAGGACGAGTCCTTTCAATGTCATCGGATTGATTGAATGTGCACATATAAGAGAGGTGAAACAAGGTGATCGGCAAGGTAAATCGGCAAGGTTCATGGTTTTCTAATTCCACGACTAAATTATGTGCTTAGCAAAAGTAACTTTAGCAAGTTTAGTTGAGAAATAAACAGTATAGTGTATTCAATATTTACAATGCATGACGATATTAAAATAGTGGTCAACTATACTTGATGATGTACTACATAGACGTTGTGCGAAATACAATAATTTTTAAAATTAAATAAATAAAAGACGACTGTCGGAGAACGAATTGCAACTTTATTGAAACTGGTTCTCTGACGATCTACTTTTATTTATTTAACCTTAAAGTATATAAACTGGAACGATAACATCTACCATACTTATAATAAGTTTACCTTTAGAATAAATAGACAATTGATGGAAAGTGTTGGAGTTTAGTCTTTAAATAACGGATGACTACCATATCCGATTGTATTATCCGATTTTTCAAGCGATAAAGTTAATATCCAGAATGTACAATCTTTATCCAGTTTACCGATTACCAATGTCGAATGATTAAAAAACAAAAAGGCAGCCCTCCCTCAATCGCTTATCCAAGCTTTATACCGCGAGACAACGAAAAAATTCGCGATTTCATCATCTGTGTTCACCTCCGTTCCCCGGAACTGTATATATATATACACACACCTGGTGAACCACATAACACGCGATAAAAGCTTCTCGATAGACGCGTGTATAGGTGAATCGTTGGTAAAAATGTCTTTTGTCGTCGTACCGAGAATATAATCGATCGTCGCCAGCGATTAAACTCGACGATGCGCTCGTTCCAGTACAGCAGCGGCGCACTTTACATTTGACCGGTCGCTCAAGCGGCGCCGTTTCATAAACACCTGACTCACACGTGTATGTACACATACAGACACACACACACGCACACAGGCTTTGCGTCAACGATCGATTAATTAAGACTATATACGAGGGTTAGGAGCTCGAGAGTGGAATATTATTCCCTGTATATACGCCAGGATGCGCGATATACGAGAGATTGGAATACAATTTACAGTAATGGCGACACTATTGCGAGGGCCGAGAAACCGATGGAGCGATCGATAATATGGCGGATTGGTTATATATAGCGTCGAATAGGCACAGGTGCTCTCGCGTGTCTTTAAACAATCGGCACGCCGTTATAGCTCTATTAAACTTGCGAGAAATGCATGCGCGACCGTATTTACGCTCCTCCCGCTCGAATGAAAATCTTATTGTTCTTGGGCTATCGATCGGTTATAAGCTAATTTTTTAATACCGTTCAAATTAACGAGTTTGAGAAGGCCATACAGCCTGAGGAATCTGTTCAATGGACTCGATGCATTTTAAATCCAACGTTTGTGTTGACGGGATTGTCCCACATAAATAAACGATAGTAGCTATATATATACGTATATGTGTGCAGACGAATTGTATTCATTAAAGTACAGTCTTTTGTTATGATAATATAGGTAAACTGTTGTGTTACGATAAAACTCTTGTCGTGCATTATTCGCTCTTACTCAATCGACAAATCGAAACGACTTATATACGGCGTTCATATTCTACACGAAGAAAAAAGCTTTGGCTGTCATAACCAAAGTCATTAGTTGTCGTGGTTTGGTTGTGGTGTCCAAAGCTTTGGTTGTAGCATCCATTCGAAAAGGTTGTGAGAGCCAAATGGTTGTCCCATAGCGAGATTGCCAAATATACTTTGGATCTCGCAACCAAAGGTTTAGTTGACACAACCAAAGTCCTCCCAACCATTGACTTTGGTTGTGACAACCAAAGCTTCGGAATGCTGATATTTGTCCATACACTTTGGTTGTGGTAACCAAAGCTTTGGATCTCACAAACAAAGTGTTTTTTCAGTATACATATATAATCCTGCTACAAATTATAACAGCTGTAAAAAAATACGTATTATACGTAGATTTGTCATTTAGCTCGCACAAAAGGAAGTATCGAAAAGACAGAAAAACAAAGTTCGTAATAAGCAGTAGACGCACAGGCGCGCGCTGCTAATGAAACATTTAAATTGTCGGTATATATTACGGGATCGAGGATTGCGCGTGCGCGCAGATGGGCTGAGGGGGGAGGGGGGGGGGGGGGGGGGGGGGGGGGAGGACAAATTACGTAAAATTCGTTCGCGCGCAGCACCAAAGGCACCTTATACACACACACGTATATATAACGTGGAAGCGGCTGAGAGCACGCGTTGTGCATATTATATATCCCGATGGCACACACACACACACATACACGCACGCAGACACACACACACACAGGGCGCGCAATGTGTGCATATATATTTGCAGAGAGAAAAGCGCTGTGGCGTATAGCGGAGTATGTGTTCGCGAACAGAAAGGTTCAAGGGCAAGCCGTCCGCGGTCAGGGCCTCAAGCGGCATAAAGCGACGGTGGCAGCGAGCGGCTGTATACTAACCCGAGAGCTCCGGTCATCCGTGATTCCATTAATTATTCTACCGCGAATACATACATATATACTCTTTCTCGTTTTCGTTCGTCACATATGGCGTTGTACTCGTTGTCCGTCCTTTTTTTTTTTTTTTTGGTTTCTTATATATGATTATGCGCTATTCGTCCGCGATTTTACGTGTATGCACGCGCGGAGAAAAACGTCCTTCGGTTGCGGCTCGATCATTCCGGTTGTGTTTGATATTCTGGGGGTGAGGGGATTGCTTTTCAAACACGATGTATAGATAAGAGACGATATCGAAGGAAGCTCATTTGTTTTGCCTTCGACGCCGGTGTGCGCGCGTGCGAACGGATTTTGCTTTAATAAAGACATTGTAACCCAATGAGTACATCGATATTGAGATTATATGTATATCGAGTGGGAATAAGGAGCGTTTGTCTTTTAAGAAGGGATTTGTTACCGAACATTTTCAATCAATATCTCCAGACATCGCAGGCTCATCTTAAATTTTCTCGTCCAATATGTAAAGGTGACACCACAAATCTGCATTCAAATTTGCATTCGAAGTTTCACGCTTTCAAGAGAAAAAAAAAATACAATGTAGAAAATTTATTCATTATATAGATCCAGCTCGAAAATCCAAAAAGCAACAACAGCATCATCATTGTTAAGAAAGCATAAATCCACTTTCATTGTTCTCATGGCGCACGTGTGCATATAGAGAATCTCCTTCAAACTCGTTAATTCAACTCGAGCCGCGTAGCTGTGCTGCACTAATTAATGCCGCTCGCGCCAAGAGCCAGTGTACACGTGTATCACCTGGAACATCCAATTATTGTACGTTCCCCCGCGCGTCAAAGTGCTACTCGTCGTTCCCCCGCTACGTGCGATAATCATCACAATGAAAAAGCCATCGCCGCCACCGAAGGAACGTAAGAATTCAAGGCCGCGATTACGATAGGCTTTTCCAATATAATCAACCCAGAGTGAGAGAGGGAGTGAGAGAGAGAGAGAGAGAGAGAGAGAGAGAGAGAGAGCCATTATATCGGTGCTCACTCGCAGGAGCGCGCTCTTATCAACGCGCGCCGCACTGTCTAATGTATAAAGCGAACGCGGGCGGAGAGAAGAGGGAGGCCACGTGCGGTTCGCTTCCTCCTACTCCGCGCATCATCGGGCGCGCAAAACTTTTTCGCGCGCGCAACCGCCAGATGCTATCGACGCGATGTTCGTGATGCGGGGCCGAATTCAGAGGGCGAGAGAGAGAGAGAGAGAGACGAATAAACACCTCTATATGCATTATATCCGCAGCTCGCGTGTGGTGTGCAGGAGAGCCGAGCTGCTGGCGTTATAAGCCCCGTATACGTATATATGAGCGCATCGGTGGACAGCGATGACGCGCGTTAAATAGCGGGGCTTGGCGGTCGTATGTCGGTGACCTTGGGGCGAAAGTGAACGGTCTATTATGACAGCGCTGTTGGAGGTGATTCTAATGACAAAGACCGGCGGATTGGCTGTTTGGAGAAACGACGCGACGTATGTATATTAGTTCCGCAAGCTCAACAGGTGCTTCTAAAAGGGTTTATATAGACACCTGATGTTGCACATTTTTTTTGTTGCCTCTATTGCTGTACTTGCGCGATTCTTCTTCGTTCCGTATAGAATGGTCAGTTTCTTTTATTAGAATAGTCGATTTGTCAGATCTAAAGCTAGATTTTATTTCTGATTTCCTGCTGCGTGTATGCAGCTTCGCAATCGAATCGACGACGATAAATAATTTTTTCAAGAAACTTTGATAAACCTGCAGGGCAAAGAGTTTTCAATAGAATTTGATTGCGTTGCAGGAAACTCCATTGTATCGCACCGGTCTTTGAAATAGGAAAGAAGTGCCACGAAAGGAAAATGGAAAATAATATTCAAAAATAAAATCGTAAAGAAACAATCGATTTGACTCTGAAGCTTAAATTTAAAGCATACCGCCGACGACCTTGCCTGCAGCGGTATGCACACATTACATAAAACTGTCATAAAATCCTCACAACAGCTATTAAACTATTTGCAAAAGCACTTTTGAAACAAGGAAAATTCGACAACTGCGAGATATCGAGCGTCACGTAATCTACGGTCAAGCGGTATTTTTTTTTTGTTTGCTCTCCTAATCCGAGCTGTGTGCCTATATAACACCACACAAACTCAGCTCGTGTACAAAAGTGTGTGTACGTGTGTGCACGTGCGCAAATATAATGCGTCGTTACGCGTAATAACGTCGCTGCCAATGAGAGAAGAAAAAGAAGAAAAAAAAAATATACACACACTGAACACAAAGTGAGACTCGACGTAATTGCGCACGCGCACCGGTGATAAAGCGCGTGTCACGAGCCGCGATGCGGAATTCTTTCGACTTTCTTCTCTATCATCGAGAGACTTAATGAACCCGTGTTTGATATTGCGTCCCCCCATTGATGTACGTGCTGATTAGTATAAGGTCGATTGAAAAAGAAACGTTAATGCGTCGCACCGCGGAGGAAATATTGCGAGCGCGCGCGCGTGTGTGTGTGTGTGTGCGAGAGTCGCATGCTCGTTTCGATCGTTCTTGCGGTTGCGCGCGCGCGCGACATTGAGGAACAGAGGTGAATTGGAAAATTGCTAATGTTTAATATACGCGCCGCCGTTCGATCTCTCGCAGAGATGACACTCGAGCGCGAACTCGTTGCTTTTCCTTTTTCTTCCTTCTTTTTTCTCTCCCTACCTTTTGCGAATGATGAAATGACATTGTTGCTGCTGTGATTTTAATTGCTCGTTAAGTCTTAGTATATATAGCATACATATATGTCAATTGTATAATTGCAAGTATATGGTAATAGCGACGTAAGTACATTTTAATATTAATATATTTGTTCTTTTATTCATCGAAACTTGTTATTCACATTGATTTAGTTTTTCAGTAGCCGTAAATTGTTTAGTATTTTGCAAATAGGCAGTTGAATTTAACATTTCATACACACCTGTTGAGCATATTTAATCATTCTACGCCAAGAGAATTACTTATTAGAGATCTTTGTATATTTCCAAAGAATTAATTGCATTCGATCAATAATACATATTTCGAATAAGTAACACCGCTGTTTGTTTGAGCAACTATACATTGAAAAAGTGTTGCACGATATTTGGATCGTGATTTTACGAGTTTTAATGTACTTGAATTTATGAATTCCATAATAAAAATTTTCCCAGAAATGATTGTTTAAGAATTAATGAAATTAACTTTCATTCTTGCATCGGCAACGTAATCCACTTTTGGAGGACACGAATCACCGAAAGCAAACAAAAATATTCGCATCGCTTGTAATGCGTGATCCATATTTAGCTTTTGAACTCATGTCCCAATATTCATTGTTGAGAAACACTGCTTATTATTCATTGTTAAGCTTTTTCTTTGTTACACTGTTAAAAATTGATGTCTACTTTCGGATTGATTCTCGTTGCATTGAATACAGATTATGAATGAATGTTTTTTTTTTATATTTAACAATAATAGTTGATTAAATGCACGTACTTCACAAGAAATATAAAATCAATTCACAGGATTACTAATAGATAGGAAATTTCAATTAAACCTTATGATATCTATATAATAATGAGATGTTATCACAAGCTATATAGAAAGCCTATAGTAGTATAACCTGAACCTCATATAGTCCAGCACTTGAAAGCTATTGCGAACCATTGCCAAAGCTGTCTATATAATAAAAAGTAAAAGTATTAATAAAGATATATATCTGTCTTCATAGCCATACAGAACGAACTTCATTGAAATTCAAGTAGGGAACCATCCTCAAAAGTCGTTATCCTCCGGACATCCAACGACTCTCTACCACCACATAACTATACCGGCAGCTGAACTCACACAAAACACGTTACTCCTATCCCCATATATCAAACGTATATACACTCGCACACACTCGCTAGCACCGCGCATAACAAAAAGGAATCATTATGATATACGCGAGCAAACATACGACTATACGTACCAAGAAGATGATGATGGTGTGCGATGATGATGATCAGCAGCGGCGGCTCTTCTCCATGGCCTTGACTTGCGTAAAAAAGGAGCGAGATAGAGCGCGAGAGTGAAAGAGAGAGAGAGAGAGAAACACTTAGCGGCTTCGTGCGGCACGTGCGAGTGAAGCGCATAAGTGTAGTGAGTAAACGACCGCTCGCGTATTTATTATTAGCGTTCACCGGAATCACGCAAGGTCGAGACCAGCACCGAGAGAGAGAAAGAGAGAGAGAGAGAGAGAGAGAGAGAGAGAGAGAGAGAGAAGAGCCACATCGACGCCGCCATCGTGTGATGTGTGTATATTAGAGTTGGGGCTCGGATTCCGGATGGAGGAGGCGAGAGAAGACCGTCTGCGGATCAATGGAAATTTTTCGACGTGATCATGGTGATGGCTTTGATATCGGTTGGAGGTGGAACCAAAGCATTGGATCAGAGATTTATGGATGTTAAGAGAGGTCTTGGTGACGAGGATGTTGACACTAGATGATTGAGCAATGAAAGGTCGAAGAGGATGGAGTGAATTAACGGCGCTGCTTTTGGATTTTTTTCTTAGTTTGGTTAATTATTTCTTTGAAAAGTTGGTGGGAGCTGTTGTTTTTTCCACGTCTGCTCGTTCATTATAGATGTTAACCTAAAGTTACGATAACAAACGTAAATGATTTTCGCTATATTTCGATAGCATTGGATGGGTCGAGCTAACGTTCGAACGTAAGTAACATTTAAATTGGAAGATATAAGTTCGATTCGAATTTTAATTTGCTCATTTGCATTTCGTAGCAAAAGCTAACACTAATTAATAACTTTAACAAATATAACTATAACTGAAAGGTCAGTTGTTCTTTTCAAATCATCATTAGATTAATAAAAACAATCACAACCAATGGCTGTTTCCTTACTCGGCGACAATATTATATATATTACAATTTTCAATAAAGTTTCATATCTGAACTATTTCTTGGTATTTTCCCCATCAGTGTCTATAAACCCTTTATTAATTGTCGAAATTTGTATTCAAGTTTTGGTAATTTCATTAAAAGATTTCATCGTTTATACATATAGATTAACAGTTTTATTAAAAATTTAGATGAACAGCTATATAAAGCTATAATTGTGTATAATGTTCTATTTAGTACATGGATATAGTAATATTATTAGTGAATAATTACAGTAATAATAATATTATGTAAAATGTGTACGTATTTAAAATTCTAACTTAGCATGTTAAATGTGTAGAAAAGTGATAAATTTTATGTCATCAAAATATGTAATGAGCGAGCGAATAGAGCTTTTCTTGCTAGTATGTGTATTAATAGAATGTGTACGGCGCCGAGAGAAATATAGGTAAAATAAAAATTACCGAGATGGCCACAGTAATTTTATGTATTTAGATGATCTTTATTTTATTCTATATAATACCATATAATATATTCGCTTTAGATAATTTATAGTTCACCAAGATACCCGATTCATTTTAATTAAAGAGCTGATTTATTTTTATCTAATGTAAACAAATGTTAAACTCAATTTTATACACGTTCGTTGATATTTTATAATGATTTATTAACAGATAAGTAAGTAATTATTTTGATGGAACTACACTATTACATGAATTGATGCGTTTTTTATGATGGTAATTGAAAAAATGATTAATAGGCAGATGAAAGTTTATGCAATGGCTTTTTAAAAGGCTATAATATTCTTAATAAATTTTTCATTGAAACCGCAGCCGATGTTTCAACAGGTAAAATATTAACCATTTCTGTGTAATAAAAGTGACTCATTCACCTTCAAACATCTAACAAATAAATGTACTAATTTAAAAAAATTTTTAACATACACAAGAATTTGAAATTTTTCAATGACAGATATTTTTATCTTTTCTGTGTACAAGATAATGCACATATCAGTCGAGTAAAGATATTTAAATCAAATCATTCACTTAAATTTTCTGGAAAATAAAATTAAAAGTATAAAAAAAAGATTATCAATTCTTTGTGACGTCGTTATCGGCAATAAACAGTTTTTTTTTATATCGTTTTAATCATAGGACGCTTACTCACATTTTCTAACATTAGGCCGAAAGGAAAAAGAAACGAAAAACTGTATTTTGTCGTGTTTGCAAAACGCACTCGCTTACAGAAATTGAACGGTCGAACAAGATGAATTTGCCCACGAATAACGTCTGGTTTTCGGTAAACCACAAAAACCTCAAGCACTTCATTATAAAGTAAGGGTTGAACGATATTCGATAGAAGCCGCGATCGAAGGTCGCAAAGCATATGTGGCGGTGGTTCGCTCAGACCAAATAATCCACCTATAGCAATTTCCAAAATTAAGTCTCACGGTCGACGCTAGTTTAGCTCGTAGTTGGCTAACCCAATAAGTGATCGTTATAAATGAAACGAAGAGAAATGATTGCAAGTGAAAGTTTTCAAAAATATCACATTTTTATTGAATAAGCATTTCGTTCTACAATAAAAAAAGAAAATCAAATGTAAAATGATTACGGCTCATTATACATTCACAGTTTGGCGTAATGAACATTCATTGCCATGTATATAAGTCGGGACAAACAAAGACGTAGAATGAAAACGTATCATTCGTTAGGTCACGGGGCAATAATTGACGCCGGTCTAACTATAGGGCTCAATGTTTTTGGGACCTTGGCGTGCCGAGGTGAGGTGCGTGGTCTAACTTCCGCTGTTCGTATACGTTATTTCATCTCGATGCTTTATATATACTGTTTTCATCCTTCTTTCAAAGAACGTGTTTTTTTTCTCTCTCTCTATAGCTAACTCGTGGACGGCTTGCGTGCGTGGATGTGTGGGTTTATATAGCTCACCATGAAAATGGATCCAGCAGGGTTTGTCAATATCAAGTTGATAGCCTTATATGCTCCCCTATATATAATATGAACGTTCGACCGATGATTCATTTACAGCTCTTTTGATGTACAGATTTAGGCTTTTCAAAGGTCTTGGCTAGAAGCCTTTTTGGATAAGCTATATCGTGAATTTTGTAGACGATAATATTCGAATCGTTCAAGCACGAATAGTTCGAAAACCGCACTGGTACTTTAAAACAAATAACTTTCAATTGATAAAATCAAAGGCTGAGTTGATATTTATTAAATTATTCTCAATATATATATATATAATATTGTGAAACTATACAAGAGATTTATTCCTTCACCAACTTCACTGCGCGCATAATCCAGCGCTTTGATAAAATACTGCATGTACATAGCGAATCCGCTCGAAACTTCGCAATGTCAAAGCTGTACAGACGCAAAGTGGCGATTAATTAAGAAGCTTTGCGGACATTAAGTAATTTGCGTTTCCTGAAGGAAATTCAAATGGAACGCTTCCGCGTAAACTAATCGATATCGCGGAACAATTTCATTATATATATATATATTCCTCTTTCCATTCAGTTCGTAAATTAATTGAAACCTTTAAGTAACATAATCGTTACGTCTTCGTAAAGCTCAAGTTAATCCATTGAATCATCTTCTGCTTCGTCTTTTCTTTTTCTCGTGTCTGCAGCGTCTTCTCATTTTTCACCGACTCGTCATCGCAATACGCTCGCTCCACGACGTGATATCCATATAGTTCGCTGAGTGATGACAAACCGTCATGTATATATATATATATATACACGAGTCTAATCGCACGCGCACGTGTATTATCCGTTTAAAAGAAAATCATTATTGCTGATTGGTAGTCTGCGGCGAACTGAAAACAAATTGCTTTATATAGACGCTGCTGGTGCGCGCGAGTTTGTGGTGTAAATGTATATTTCATTATATGCAATGCTGATAGTCGGAGCAAATCTATTGTCGAAACCTTTCGTGCGAGACCTTTTGTCACTCACGGCCACGGTGTAGATTTGAATAATATTAAACGTACGTTTTCTTTCGTAAACTCATGATGTTCAGATAGTTATTTATATAAATTTTCATCTCGACCACATTATAATTGGCAACCTAAGATGATAATTTAAACAAAAACAAAGCGATGCTGTATGAAATTTTGGACAGCCATCAAATGATAAAAGAACGAGTCGCGGCAAATAAGATTAAAAGCGAAGGAGAAAAAAAATGCACGAGAAGGGCGGAGTTGAGGCCGATAAGAGGAGAGTGAGAGAGCGCGAGAAACGACCATGCGAGAGATCGAGAGAGAGAAGTGAAACTGCCTGCAGACGAACGACCAAATAGGTAGGAGGAAAGAAGAAAAAAAGAAGAAGAAGAAGAGGGAGGCGCGCGCGTGCGAGAGCGAACGGACGAGTGAGAGAGAGAATATCGTGACCTTGTCCTTGGGAATAATCTTTTCTCGTTATCGGACGCCGTCGAGGCTGCGGCTCTGTACTCGCGGCTCTTGCCGCGTTAGTTCCACACAACTTTTAGTTTCAGCGATTAGCATGGCTCCGATGTACATGCGTTATATATATACGTATCTTCCTCATTTTTTCTCTCCCTGCGCTTTTGGACGGTATAGGTGTGCCTCTTATATCATTTGTTATTTCTTGCACTGTCGAGGGAAAGAGTTCGATTGGTTTTAGCGAATCGCCAGTCCAGAGATCATTTCTGTTTGGACGAATTTTGTAAAGTCCAACACGTATGTGTAGGCCTGTCTCGCATTATGTTTTAATATAAAAATGTAATGTCGGAAGAAATGTCGCTCTCTCTCTCTCTCTTAATCCCAGCCTTTTGTAATGGAAACTTTTCTTTGATAATACTTTGATGATTTTCGCACAAGTGTCGCAGATCGAAACTATTTTTTTTTCGCGATGACGTCGTGATTGATCGATCGCATTATGTACTTACACAGACAACTCGGGCTTTATTTCCATATTTGATATTTTCATGCCCCGGTTGCATAAGCAGCGCCTCGCTGTCGCAAAGAGAGCGTCTGTGTACAACAAGTCCTAGCAGATACATATAGTTTTTTAAAAAGAAGCGGCGCGTTACATTCAATCGCGCAAGATGTTAAGTTATAATAAGTATCCGACAAAGTTTATTTTCGCCTACCCGTCGAAAGTTCAGGCATCTACTCACCTGCACTCGTGTATTTAAATTTAATTTTCGATATATCGCGTTAATACGAACGAGAGACAAATACGCGAGCAAATGCAGAGGAATTTTCGGACTTATATAACCGCGCGATATATATATATACGGAACTGATGCACTGCACAATAAAAGCCGTCGCGTTCCAGCGCCGCGAGGAGTTCGCACGTGGCCTTTGACGTCACATGAGAATTCAAACGGTAACTCCTTGCGTGGCCGCGTGACGTAAGGAAACGCGCGCCGCAGCTCGCGAGCACTGCGTGCGAAGGAGAGAGAGAGAGAGAGGAAAGACGCGCGAGGCCGGAAAAACATCACATTCACCTTCATGTGGTTCACCTCCATGTTTTTCCTTGCTGCAGCCTGCATGCGGTGCACTTAGGCGAGCGCACGCTTTATATATATATATATATATATATATATAAAGCATGCGCTTGTAGTATATATATATATATATATACTTCGAGACTCTGAACTTGAGAATGATTTCACTTGAGTTCCGCTGCTTTGCACCGCCTTGTTTTGCGTTTTTCTCTCTCGTTTTTTTTTTTCTATAACGATGATTGAAGATAAAATGTTTGTTTTGTGGAAATTGAGTGCGCGGCTGTAAAGGAATGGATGTAAACAAGTTTTTTGAAATATTCGATCGTGATTTTTGTATATAAGTATAAAATTAATAAGATTGTCAAGGACAGTTCAATTAGCTTTAAAAATAATTTACTATATTTATACGGAATTTCGAAGAAAAATATACAATTTGCAAATTGAGAAAAAATAAAATTAATCGATGTTCGATATAATTGTTCAAAAACAACAGCGAACGACTATTTTTGCAAGACAACTCAAATCACTAACCGATTCTTAACCATGACACTTCTTCTATTTATATCCTATAAATATCATAAACATAATTTCATAATATTCAGCTTCATCATGGATCGTCGTAACACTATACAGTTCCGCTCGATAAGTAACTCCATGAGGAAGATTCTACGTCATGTCCCGCGAAAACATGAAAAGTCTCGGAAGAAAATAGATTGGCTCATAGTGCGATATTTATTAATAGGCTATAACTAATGATTCACGAAAATCAGGGTCGTTGACTGCCAAGCTAATGGTCCTCTTGGAAAATAACAGGGAAAAATGCTGAATGGTGAGTTAAATAAATAATCGTGTCTAATTGTTAACTAAATCTTACTATTTCTAATAGAATTAATTAAAAGTATGTCAAGAGATCTTGGTTTTCGTTTTTTTATTTTAATTTGAAGTAAAGTAGTATAGGGTTTTTTTTTAAATCATTTCGGGAGTCATGGAGTAATGGAAAATAAATGAGACTGAGGACTGGATTTCCCTCTTGCTTCAACCAATCATTTTGTCAAAAATTCCATCAACCGGAAAAACCAACAAAGAGGAACACATCACAAATCCAATGCACGAACGACATTTTTCAACCGACGCTTATCTATGTACGCCTTCCTTTCAGGAAAATAGCTACGCGGAGTGCTACACAATACTTAACGCGTGTAATACGACGCTGAAACGAGCAATATTACGATTACAAATCGCGCCTATATATATTCCTACAAGTATACATGGAAACTGAGTATAATACGAGCACAGGTTTCGACTGACGACGCGGCCACGAAAAGCGTCGTATAATAGGCTGTATAGCAGAGCGAGTCGTGTCTCTCCTCTCTCGACGCTCTTCACAATTACCATACTGTACTGTCCCGAGGCCGAAGTCTCGCACCGTGCGATTCCTATCGACGTTCGGGTAGCGTCCGAATCGAACCTCGTCGGGCGCCGACAGTCTCGCTTCTTTTTTATTTTTTCCTCCTTTCCGATATCCTCTCTCCCCCTCGACTGCTTCGCATATATACATACACACTTACGTTATACACTAAAATTGTCGCAAGGACGAGGTCGCGCTAGTATTATATAAGCGGCCAGAAGCAGGTCTGGTGTGTTTTGTACGTATCGGCGCGTTTAGATAGGCATATCGAGGGTTCGGATCGCGCGCACTAAGGCGATGTACATCATTGCGAGGCGAAACAGGCTAAAAGTTCATGATCATCGAAAGAGGAAGAATTTGAGAGACTTATATATAGCTTAGGAATAGAGATGAGATGATTGCAAGTAGCGAAGACTAAGACATTCGTGTCTTTTGAGTAAAAGTAGATTTGACAAATGTCCCGTGAGATGTAGCGGTATAAGTGCGACAAACAATTATTCAGCAGTGTCTGCGTGATTTTCCAAACAATTATATATATGTACCAAGAGAGGCTTTGTTGACTCGAGCCTTGAAAATATAAATGGCATAAGCGAGCTGAAGGAGGAACTAAAAAGATCAGAGGATATAAAGTTACTCAATTTCCTTGAATGATATAGAGAATAATTTGTACGACTCAATGTTATTTATGATTTTTAATACCTCCTCGATATACGGAAGCTAAAGAATATAAAGGTATTGGAAACATATGAATAATAAAGCTACTAGTACAGATATGTTACCATCTCGCTTGTAACGTATTCAAAGTTCTTTGCTTTGCATTCTCTGCCAGCTTAAATTTAGGTATTATTACAAATTTGAATGTTTGCATATACGCAATGTAGATTCACGAGTACATTGATTATTTGTAAATTATTCATGTATTTGAATAAGAGTATCTAACGATAAAGTCTTGCCTTAAAGCTCGAGTTATACACATGCGGAATTCACGACAAAAATATAAAGAAATACTCGTCACCACCGGTACAATATTTTGAAGGTCGTGTCGAAATCCACATTCTAATTTTCCGTCGTCAATTATGCTGCGATCTCTTTCATTATATCTATTATGTACCAGTAAAATAATGGAATCATAGAACTAACACAAGAGGATATTTCTTCAATGAAAAATGATGTCATTGGCAAGTGAGTAAAGTACAATAAAGCTCGATCATTACGTGATGATTTCGGACAAAAGTCGCGTTGAATCGCTTATGATAAACTGAACGATAAGCTTAACGTATTATATCTCGCGTAATACATGCTTATATAGGAAGCGCGAACAACGTGAGCTGCGGACACGAGGTGTGCGGACACTTACAATACAGTCGCACATCGGACTCGAAACAATCGCAGTCATGTAAGATATATATCTAGTTCTTCATCGGCGCTTATTTTTCATGTAAACAGGCTTAACCGATCATTTTCATGCTGTCGACGCTTCTATTTATATATAGAATGGCAAAAAATTGTTTTGTAACTATTTTAATTTATATAATTATAGCTTAATAGGCAGTACAATAATGTATGAGTCCGCTACAACTCGACAAAAATCATGTGAAACAATTTCCATTGAAAATTCTTTTTTTTTGTTACAAGTATCAAACTTTTTTATATGCGCAGTTTTAGTCGCAATGTAAACTTTTTAAAGAGCGTGAAACGAACGTACTTTTAATAACAGATGAAGAATTGCAATATAAATGATGATGTATAATATTAAAAAAAAATAGTTTCTAACTTCTCCGCACGTGCGGAACAAATGAAATTGTGAAAGTAAGCTATACTGCAGGAAAAAACACACTAATGTATAACTTTGTGATTTTTGTTTATAATTTATAAAGAAAAACTAACTCTGCAAAAGTATTAAGACACCAAAATTCATTCAAGTTACGTTATAGTAAACGGGTGTACACATCAGAGAAATCCTGAGTTGATGCCTATATTATATGTATCTCCTTAAATTCTAAAGTTTACACAGAATTTATTGCTGCCCAACCGAGCATCGACATAATCCACCCTTTCGCATTTAACCAGAAGGCGACGCACATCTGCAATTTTAGCGAGAATATTATTGCCCGATGAATCGCGCGGGTTGTAGGGTAATACCACACGTTGCCGCCAAGCGGATTCCTCGGTGCACGCGCATCGATGTGTTATTCAGCGTGGATTATATAATCGAGTCCTGCGATATACGTGTTTTCGCGCACACGACACAGGAGTTGCTGGCAGTAACGATCGAACCTGTCGCGTCGTCGATTCTCCAGAAATTTTCTCGAAACTTTCCGCGATATCGTATAATAATATTACAATTCTGAGATCACCGCAACGGCGGCGCGACTACCATCCTATACGTTAATCGCTCTTCCTACTATCTGCTGGAAGGTCGCTCTCCATTATACGACAAAGAGGACAAAAACAATTTATTTCAGTTGAGTGTATATATCCATAGCCTTGGGAAAGGTTGTTGCCTCGACTCGCGCCGTTTGGCCCGCGCCGGAAAAAAAATAATTCAAGCCTATGTAGAACGTCGCCAATCTCTCCCTGTGAATCTATCATCTTATCGTTGTTTAATAAGCCATTTCCCCGCAACTTTTGCAATAGATACCGTGTGGCGCTCTTTCAATTCTTATTATCAGCCTATAGATTCTTATTGACGAATCTAAATGAAATATATATTGCTTCGATCTTCCGGCCCAAAGTTTGCACATATAAGTAAAAACTGTTTTCGCCCGATAAAATATACTACTCGATGGATATAAATTTGCTCTTACGGCGAATGAAGCAATCTTTATATGTCATTGAACCTTCGTTATAACCATTGCCAAGGAAAAAAACCACACCGCGCCTATACACAGAAAAATATCTAGAATGTATATGTAAAAAATACTAATGTCGTCGAGTAAGCAACGTCGTTATTATTGCAAAAATATTTAGCTCGTAAATTGTAAGCTCGGCATCGCTATCGAAGTCCGTGCAAATAAATCATAAAGGTTGCAACCTCGGTTGCAACTGCACCGCTTCCGCGTGTAGTGCAGTGCGTGCGTGCAACAAGGTCTCGACGCTCGTCCTCCCCCCTGCTCGTCCAGCAAAGGCACAACAAAATTTCGCACCGTGTATCCCGGCTACCAAATATCCCGCGGACTTTGCGCAATAATCGGCAATTGCCAACGCGTTACCCAATACACATATGTACATCATCTCCCGTTCACAGGGGCTTGAGCTCATCAGCGGTCCGTCTCTCTCTCTCTCTCTCTCTCTCTCTCTCTTACATACACATTTATGTTCAGCCGCTAGATACGACACGTGTGTGTGCGATATAACAGGCCCGATGATTACGAGTACACCACTGCCACTGGAGTCTCTCTCTCTCTCTCTCTCTCACTCTGTACAAGTGTACGTACATCACACACGCACTCACCGAGAGATATACACGTTAAACACAAATGCCATCGCGGACGACGCGAAGCGCACAAGGACAAGGCCACGTGGTCACGGACGGACGGACGGACGAACGGACGAGTCGAACGAATGCGCGAGTCACGTTTCCCCTTCTCCATATATACGCCGGCGTTGCTGCTGCTGTTCCTTCTACTACTACTGCGAGCCATAACCGACGACGCCGCTATTTGTTGCCGCGATGCTCATACATGCACTTGTATTTTCATAGATGTTTTTCCATTTCCTTGTATAGAGGACCGAGAATCATCTTTGATTCAATTGCGAATGCTGCCGCTACGGACTTATGTGACGAGTACACGTTATCGCTTACTGCTATAGCTTGGCCTTTTTCCTTCTCTTATTTTGTTGCCTGAGAGGCGATCGTGGAATATATGTGTATACGGTGACGGGCACTTTTCTGTTTTCAGAAATTATATAGCAAAAGAGAAAATTTAATTCAAATTTAATTCTAAGTTTGGTTTGAAGATAAGATTTGAGAAATAAATTCATATATAGAAAATGAATTCCGTTATATACATTTCATTTCAAGTTTACGTCCAACGTACAGATGTTCACACGAACAAAACATGTATCTAATTAATAAAGAAATAATAGAAATGCAGATGATCGTAAGATCTCAAAGGCGCGACGTATCTGATAAATGATCCTGTCAGCATTAGCACATTGTATTGTGCGGAGTGCATCATGCGGTGCATAAGCCAGCAAAAAAAAAAGAACGGAAGTTCTGCAGTCGTGGAATATTGCATTTCCTGAGCGCCGCATAAGATGCGTGAGAAAAAAGAATCGCGCCAGCCGCGTCAACTTGCGCGATAGATTTCCGCGAATTTGCGGACGACCAGCTTAACTTTCGCGCTGTCGGATTCGGTGAATTTTTGTTTATAGTTGCCAACGTCAGTACTCTTATACATATTATGATATCCGACCGCATAACGAACAATTTCACATTTCTACAGTTGAAACGTTTTTTTAATATTTTCACATAATATAATATTGCAGCTGTTCAGTGATGGTGATGCGAAAATAATTGCGGCTCGTTACGTTAAACTGATACCAAAGCATTACTGAATATTCAAATCGACTACGTCCACAATATTATATATAATACATGAAACGTAAAATATGTCATCGTCAAAGCCCTAATTTACTTTAAAAAGAATAGAATATCGCTAATACTTTTTAATTTAGTTTCTAAATTGTATGTTTTAATCGAAGAATGTTACTTCGATTTTTTCACGATTGAGAATTTTAAGCAGTTAGACGTACAGAACGGTTTTGATATATATGCGCGAGGACAAAGTGTTTACTTGAAAATCATGCAAAATACGAGGCGAACTGAAATATGCACTGGAATCTTATGCGTATACATATATGCATTTAGAAAAAATAATGCTTCGCTTATCGCTTAGTCAAAAGGTCGAATAAAATAAATTCATTATTTATACTTCGAAAAAGAAAAAAGATAGGAATTTCTTTAAAATTATTATTATTTATAATTGACTATATAAATACAAAAATACGTTTATTGGTGTTCACATTATACATGACAGATTTTCAAAAGAAAAATTTCGTTCACATAGTCAGACTTTCAAAAAAAAAGCTCTTAATTACGTTCCAATGAAAAAGTTCATCAAATCTTTCAGTTGAAAAAAAATCTTTTAATATCTCTTCTCTATCGACTTCACGCATGTTCCTGCTTCTACTACCAAACACTCGGCACCGTCTACATTTTGACAAAAACCAAAGCGTTGACACATTCATTTTGCTCTCGTAACACAGCAAAGTCGTCCGATAATTAAAATCAAATTTATATAGACGAGGGACGATCAAAGGACAATCCGCGATTACGATCGCAAACGGAGAATCATCCGCGTAGTGTCTTCGTCTCTTTGACGCGCAAAAGATTCTTTCGGCGGCGTTACGCAACCACATTTGATATCTCGCTCGCGCTCGATGCAGTCGGGACAATCCTCGCGGCTACACAAAACGTAGAGCGCATTTAATTCCGGTTGGCAGCTGCGTATATATATCGGCGATGTGTGTGCATGTTTTGCCGCTGCCGCCAGCGTCGACGACGACGACGTCGACGTTGCCTGGACTTTTCAATGTCATAGGTAAGCGTGACCAATCGCGTACATCGCGCGACGACGATGTAACGACGAAGCCGCCGCCGAGTAAAAAGAACGAGGAAATATGTGGGAATATAATCGTGTCATGAAAGTGCAGTCGCGAGATGAGATTCTTTTTTTGACCTCCTAACAGGAAGACTTAAATTATAACTTTTAAAATATTTTTAAAGTACAATTATAATTGTATAACATGATTACTTTGGATTCTGAGACGTTCAGTGACTCAGTTTTAGGAACGACAAATAATTAGTAGAACTAATTTTGATATTTGAATAAAAATAATAATTTTCAATAAGGAAACTAATTAACATTGCGTTGGTCAGAAGTAATCAGAACTGTATATCGCGTTAGAAGTTTAGTGATAAGCGAAAAACAGTATTTCAATTTCAATGAAATTTAAAATAACGAGGAAACGCTGCTTCGTTAAAAAGAATAAATATTCAAATGAAACTTTTTCAAATCTGACAAGATTGAATAGTTAAAACTACATTAGCAAACATATGTGAAAATATTTTCAATGCGATAATAATAAGGCGCCCGCGCGCGGACAAAACAAGTAGGAACACTTGGTAAAGCTCTTTCCAGTCCGTCATCAACAACATCATCTGACCGTTTTGTTTACAGGATCTTGCAGAGCGCCGACGTAAACTGCATTGTTAATCAGTAGCAACTCCTAGCAAACTCTCAAATTTCCAGGGGTAGATAAAAGAAAAAGATCTAGACTCTGCATCTGCGTAGAGAGAAACTGCGCCGAACTCCGTACCCGCCAGAAGCTTACATCTGCACACAGCTGTCGCTTAAAGTTATACACAGACTAGAACTCATCTCATTATATCCAACCTGATTAACTAGCTTGGTAATTAAAACCTTTTTTTTTTTACATCAACTATAGTTCGCAACGAAATCGCGACAATGCACGTGTACATCTCTTTTTTTCCATATTAATTGCATTTGATTTTTTGCACTCCCGTTATCAATCTAATCCTATTTAATTAATGTTTCTAATCTCGCTGATCAGTCATAAAAATGTTGTCATTCGATCGACGAGCGCTCGAGCAGCGATCTAAAAGATTTCATGCAAAGCAGACAACAAACATAGTCTCCCCCGATACAAAAAGGCGCGCGCTGCATAGTCGGCATATGTTAAAGATAGAAAATCCAATAGATCGATTCGCTAAATTCGCTTATAATACACTCATATCGGGCGCCAAATGTACGCGCGAGAAAGCCGCGATTCTCGCGGGCATTATTTAACGCGCGCGTCAAACTCCCACACACGCATATACAGTGCTTTCGAAACATATATGTATATATATACATATAGAGAGAGAGAGAGAGAGAGCCGCTCCTGTAGGGGATAAAAAGGACAAAACACACACAGTCATCGGGTCAATCGAAAAGACACGCAAACTGTAGCGTATAGCACGCGGGGGATGTATACGAGTGCGTATATGTGTGTATGTGTGCATCGCGTTATACGTATATATATATAAACAGCAGCGCAGCAACACTCGGCGCATCGATCCGCGGCCAAGGCGAGTCGAGGTGCTTCTCAGGGGCAAGGACAAGGTCGCCTGCGCCGCGCGAGCGGTTTTCTCTCTCTCTCTCTCTCTCTTCTCTCGGCGAGTTCGCGGCCGCCGCAGGCGTTAGCCGGGCCGCTCCGCGAGGTTCTCTCTCTCTCTCTCTCTCTCTCTCTCTCTCTCTCTGCTGCAACACTCCTCCGAGAGAGCGTCCCGTGACGCATTTTCAATAGCCTGCACGTTTTGCGCGCTAAAAATCTACACTCGCCGACTTTTTTCGACTTTTTCCACGGACCGGTGATTGTTGGGAGATTTTGGAAGAGATTGTGGAGCTCTTTAGGGAGAAGGGTCGATCGGTTGGCGTTGGAGGTGACATTTTTGAGAAAGTTCAAGGATATAGTTTCAGAATTTTTCGACCAAATAACCGAGTGGTACGTTAATCTTGAAACTTCACTGAATTTTCAAACCATATTTCTGGATTAGTTTGACTCTAGTGGTTATTATAAATATTCAATAAGATTTATATTGTAAAAGGAGAATTCAAAAAGTTATTAAATATACATGTATATGCACTTATTAAATATAAACGATGGAAACATTAATATATTAAAAATTGAATTTTGATAATACATAAATTATAATGTAAGTACATTTATAGTATAATAGCATTCTGTTAGAGACGCAAAACGATAACGATTTATAAATCGATTGCATTTGAAATATTAAAATTAAATTGGTTATCAACTATGCGTAATCCCAGACTTCAAGTTCATGTAATTTCTGAAACGACGTTTCGCTTTGTGTTTTATTGAATTTTGAAAAACTCAAAGTATTGCTGCTAGCGTAATTTCAGATAATAAACTTAATGATCTTGCGCAACGATTTTTTTTTTGTACTTCATATATCCAGCATTATTTCAGCGTCATTTTTGCATAATACACTGGTGACGACAATGCAAAAATAATTTTATCTCGTCTAACATCTTAATAAAATGCTTCGCCGAAGCTAGACAAGTTTTTCTAGCTCAATAATAATGTCAAATTTGTATATGAATATAGTAAAAGCCAATCATTTATTACGAAATGATGTAAATGCTATATCTATAAAATATATATAACTCAGACAATAGTAAAAAAGATAGACACGTCTCGATATTTTACTTTTCTGTATTCATAAAAAACTGTTCTGTTACCAAATAATTCTTGAAAAGTTGTTCTGCTGCAGGGAACAAACTCCTAGACGAATACAGGAAACAAGATAATAAATTCGACTATTCGATTTTTTTGACCAAATATTTACCCAAGAGTCATCTCTATTTTAGTCGCGAAACTCCGTTTTACACCGCCTGCGAATCCACGAAACCGAATAACAAATCAAGTACGAAAATAAAATAGAAAAAAAAAATGCCAGCGACATAATTATTTCACGTGGACAGACATGAGCCGCAATTACAGTCAGTCAAAGAAAAAGCCTCGACCAGGCTTGCTATCATTGATACATAAGCAAAATCGAAGAAAATCAAGGCGCATCGCGCGAAGGCGAACATATATATATGCTTCGTGTGTGTGACATAATCGCACCACTTCCGGCACGCGCGGATGACTGTCTCTTTTTCTCATTTCTTATATATATATACATACACACACACACACACA